>LWMK02000498.1:12360-29849 GCA_001693075.2 Taenia saginata
ATGAATGAATGAATGAATGAATGAATGAATGAATGAATGTTTGGAAGACTGCAGGATGGAAATATGATTTGATGGGTGTATATATAGATGTATGGACGAATGTTGGTATGGATGAATGAATGGGTGGATATGTGGATGAATCATGCATAAGTGGATGAGTGATTGGAAGGATGGATGGGTGGGTGGATGAGATAGCTCACGGGGATGCGATAGGTTTCGGCTTCGGGCTCAACATGCGAATGTCGATCATTTGGTCCATCGCCTCGCTCAACACCTCGTCGGCGCAAGTGAAATGGACTAGTGACTGGTGTTAGGTGAGCAGCGAAATGCGGCTGACTTCAAGGAGGTGTGTGTGCATCTCTCCTATCAGCTGACTGTGATTCGAGCAATTGGCGGATGTCGTGGCATGAAGAGCATGGAGAACACGTTGGTCTTCCGCTTAGACGAGGCGAAGTCGCCTAGGGATGTAGCGCTTAGAGTCTGAGAGGCCTCCGTCTTCCTCTCCAGCCCACTTCTCCATCCTGCTGCTCCGATGTGTGATTCTTGCGGCTTGAACTACGTGTGTTGACCCACAAGCAGGCTTGAACCCTATCCACTGCTCACCCATTCACACACGGATTGGCAATCTCGACTCTTCTCGAAACAGGCGGCTTTGATTTCGTGGCTGTGGCATTCCTCCACCATCCACATCTTGTCATGGCGATACGGTGTGGGTGTGGTTTCCACATGCATGTAGCTGAGTAGACGGCTTTCAATCACAAGGGGTGGGCACGTGGGCTTCGAGGCAGTTTAACCCACATGGATGGAGGAACGCAAGGGGCAGATAGGCAGTACTTGCAATAGATGGAGAGGGTGTGTCAACAGAGGAACTTGAGACATGCCAGTTGGCCCATCAGGCAGCATTGCGACGCGGCTTTCTCCAGTTGCACGCGTGGACAAATGTGGACGTTGTCGGTCAGCTGGGACAAGACATGTCAAGTGTGACAGGGAAAACTAACTAGAGTTTGTGTGGACATAGCCCATTGTCTTCGCCGTGCAGACCACTGACCACGCGAGCAGGAGGAGGAGGAGGAGCAGGAGGAGGAGGTGGAGGAGGAGGAGCAAGGTCCTGCTAGACCACTCTAGGCCTTCCCTTGCCCTATTCCAGTGACTTCGTCATCCACCACACCGCCTTTCCAAACAGCATCCACTTCACGGTGCACTGCTTCAAGCAAGCAAAATGCACTCAACCAGTACTCAACCAGTACTCAACCACTACAACTTCAACATCTGAGGTGCTAGTGGGGATGCGGAAATGCAAACCATCCATTATGCATGCACCCATCTCCAGCTCATCGAAGCACCTCCAATCACCTCAGCATCGTCTGTTTGAAATTGCAAATGCGTCAAGTTTAATACAAATACACATGCATACATATATACATATACATATGCACACATATATGTAGCCAATGGTAGATCGAATGTCGCCCCTCAGGTTACTAGTTTACTCGTGCTAAATGCAGGGCCGAGTGGTGCGTGAAGAAGCAGAGATTTGGGCAGTTGAGTCAGGTGGTGGCGAGAGTGGGCGATGCCATGCATCCCAGCTCACTGCATATTGTACTGGGCAGCATGGCTGTGAAGTGGTGGTTATAGCCTCCCAGCCCCTCTCTGAGCCCATGCAATGCGCTCTTCTCTGCTGGCTTTGCCCACCTTCCTCATCAACACAGGGAGGAGGCGGTGCAGCTTAAGATGTGAGCCAACTTATGTGGAGGTCGAGAGTGCCCTAGAGACAATCCGTTGCTTCTTTAACTCTACATTGTGGTGGCGGTCTACTTAGCATCTTGGTCATTGCACATTCGCTGGGTGGACTGGCTTCTCAGCCATGTCGGTAGCTCCAAGCCCTACCCTCCATTGAGCATTCCATATTCCACCAGAGCAGTATGTCCTCATTCTTCTTCAGAAAAGCTTACATTTGCCAACACTGCCCCAAATGACGCGCGGTTGTTGTGTGCATGCTACTGTCACCTCCGTGCTCTTTTATGCATGCAGTCTGCTAACAGTAGAAGCGACACCAGCCGTAAACCACCTGAATAACGCACAGAGAATGAGAAGAACGCGCTCTCTCTGCACTGCTCTACCCTCATCCCCAACACATTCAACACACCGTGAGGCCATCACGCTCTTCTAGACTCTACTTCTGCCCTAAATATTTGGCCTTATTCTTAGCACGAGTAGGCTCTTAACCCATTTAACCACTCTTGATTTACCATTGGCTTCCTACACCCCAGCATTTGCATTCCATTTAACCATCAGTCGGACAACAGTTGACAAGCGTTGGTTGGCAATCTTCTAGCAATTGCTTCCAACTACACATTCGAATGCTATCCCCAAAGACACGCTCTCTCCTCAATACAGTATAGGTAATTTGAACAATTTGGCAGTTTATTGAGACCACAATGATGATGATGGAACCATTCAATGGTACTAAATCCTTTGACTATTGGTTAGCAGGTTGATAGGAAAAGGACCGTTGGTGAGAGGTGAGAGGTCGCTCAGTAGACTGTTCTTCAAAGTCTTTTCAGCTCAAGGTGTTGAAGCGGTGGGAGAGATGCAGGCTTTGAAGTAAACCCCGCGGTGAATTGGTGGTCATCAAAGTTGATGTGTGAGGCGACCTCGAAGAAGGCGCACGGCCAAGTGATTGACGTTGAGGCTACGAAGGGCAGTAGCATTTGAAGTGGGAAATTAGCGTGCCAGAGCAGAGTAGGCTTTACAGCAATGCGGTAATTAAAGAGGCAAGCCAAGTTTAAGGGAATCAAATGCAGGTGTCAAGGAAATATCCGCGTCTCTATTTTCATTCATGACTCCCTATATCATACAATCTACAAGTTCACCTATCCATTCATTCACCCATCTATGCATTTATGCATCAAAACCGCCATTAAACCTTCCCGTGTACATCTACTAATCAATTCACTCAAGTCCCTCCACCCATCAATGCATTCTTCCTTTTATTAATCCACACATTCAACCAACCATCCATCTACCCATCATCCCGTGGTTCCAAGCACAAATCCATTAATCCACCTACCGCTTCGTAGATCCATCAGTCCACCCCTCCACCCATCCCACTGTCATTCTAGCCATTCATTTATCCATCCACTCATTCATTCTTCCATCCGTCAATCTACACATCCACCCATTCAACTATCAATTGTTCCACTGATCCATTCCTTCATCCCTCCATCCTTTCATTTACTTCACAATTTGTCTATGTCCCATTCATTTATCCACCCCTTGATTTCTCTATCCATCCATATATTCATTCATCCATCCACTTATTCCTTCATCATTCATCCCTCATCACTCCAGTCACTACCCCTCGGTCCATTCATCAGTTGCATTCTTTGGGTGCACACTTTCACATTCATTGCGCATGGCACTTCTCTCTACTCCACCAACAACCGGTAACCCTCGTTCAGTCGTTCAAGGTCAGCCCAAAATATACGAGTCTCTGGCCATCAATTCGAATGCTGTCCTCAAAGATACACGCGATTATTGAATCATGGAAGGAACTCTGTGCAGAATACCAGTGATATAGAACGAATGGTAATGAAACCAATAAGACGCAATAACTTCTTTCGCGAAGGAGATTGAGGCTGATAGACAAAGGCCACTGGCGAGGGGAAAGAGGTCATGCAGTAGGCGGTTCTTCAGAGCACAATCAACTCGAAGTGTTGGTGCGGTGAGAGGGCCGCGGTCTATGCTGCAAACATTGGGGTGATCTGGTGGTCATCAAATTTAATGTGTGAGGCGGCAACGAAGAAGGGGCATTGCCCAAGTGATTGGCGTTGGGACTGCGAGTGGAAGGGGGAGGGGCAGCTTTTGAAGTGGGGAAATGGAGTTTCAGTGTGGAGAGGGTTTCACAGCGCTGCGATAATCCGAAAGGCAAGTCCGGTTTGCTAGAAATGGAAGTAGGAATCAAGAAAACATTTGCTCAGCCAAAAGTGCTTCCTGCATCGATGCAATCACTTCGCTTGTACGAAGAATTGTGTTTCGCCTTTATGGTTCATTCAACTAATCCCCTTGTTATCAAAACTCAAGATCTTGTCTAGCTATCCACACATCCATTCATGCAGCCCACATCCATTCTTCCATTTGTCCATCGAAGTGTGCATCGATGCTTCCCCTATGCATCCACCCAACACCTCATTTCTCGCAAGTTGATGTAGAGGAAGCGTACGTCTCACATATTTGATGTTAAGTAAACTGTGGAATTAACGTTCTCTGTGGTGCATACTCCCTTTCAAGTCCTGTTTTCGCAACTGCGGTGCCTGCAGACTGCCCTGGAGACGAGAGAAGTCATAATAACTAGGCGAAACATAAATACATGACAGAGAAGAGGTAGGAGCCACTGGAATAAAATGGAGTCCAGTCCAGCAGACGAGGGTGCACTGGCCAAGTAACAAATCAGTTCAACGACAAATGCATCGCATGGCCACTCCCCTTGTTTAAACGACGTTGCTTGCCGCCCCTTGGTCAACTACACTCATCAGCCATCACAACACAATCAGAGTTGCAGGCAAAACACTCACGAGCCAAGCCTGGTGGGCATTAAGTTCCATGCAACTGAGGATATATATATCGCCATGATACCAGTGGTGCTACTTGGCAAATCAAGTAGGTGTTGTGGCAAAGAAATTAGGCAACGAATTTGGTCAGGTGGCTTATAGGTAGTGTCGCTTCCACTGTTAGCAGTTTGCATGCATAAAAGAGCACAGAGGTGGCAGTAGCATGCACACAACAACCGCGCGTTTAGGGTCTCTTACCCACCCGCCAGTGCGAATCGGATGCAGCGTCATTTGGGGCAGTGTTGGCAAATGTAAAGGATTAATGGATTTGTGCTTGGAACCACGGGATGATGGGTAGATGGATGGTTGGTTGAATGTGTGGATTAATAAAAGGAAGAATGCATTGATGGGTGGAGGGACTTGAGTGAATTGATTAGTAGATGTACACATATGATATAGGGAGTCATGAATGAAAATAGAGACGCGGATATTTCCTTGACACCTGCATTTGATTCCCTTAAACTTGGCTTGCCTCTTTAATTACCGCATTGCTGTAAAGCCTACTCTGCTCTGGCACGCTAATTTCCCACTTCAAATGCTACTGCCCTTCGTAGCCTCAACGTCAATCACTTGGCCGTGCGCCTTCTTCGAGGTCGCCTCACACATCAACTTTGATGACCACCAATTCACCGCGGGGTTTACTTCAAAGCCTGCATCTCTCCCACCGCTTCAACACCTTGAGCTGAAAAGAGCGACCTCTCACCTCTCACCAACGGTCCTTTGCCTATCAACCTGCTAGCCAATAGTCAAAGGATTTATTACCACTAGCACCTCAGATGTTGAAGTTGTAGTAGCTTCGATGAGCTGGAGATGGGTGCATGCATGATGGATGGTTTGCATTTCCGCATCTCCACTAGCACCTCAGATGTTGAAGTTGTAGTGGTTGAGTACTGGTTGAGTGCATTTTGCTTGCTTGAAGCAGTGCACCGTGAAGTGGATGCTGTTTGGAAAGGCGGTGGGGTGGATGACGAAGTCAGCGGAATAGGGCAAGGGAAGGCCTGGAGTGGTCTAGCAGGACCTCGCTCCTCCTCCTCCTCCTCCTCCTCCACCTCCTCCTCCTCCCCCTCCTCCTCCACCTCCTCCACCTCCTCCAGCTCGCGTGGTCAGTGGTCTGCACGGCGAAGACATTGGGTTATGTCCACACAAACTCCAGTTCATCTTCCCTGTCACACTTGACATGCCTTGTCCCACCTGACCGACAACGTCCACATTTGTCCACGCGTGCAACTGGAGAAAGCCGCGTCGCAATGCGGCCTGATGGGCCAACTGGCATGTCTCAAGTTCGTCTGTTGACACACCCTCTTCATCTATTGCAAGTACTGCCTATCTGCCCCTTGCGTTCCTCCATCCAAGGGGGTTAAACTGCCTCGAAGCCCACGTGCCCACCCCTTGTGATTGAAAGCCGTCTACTCAGCTACATGCATGTGGAAACCACACCCACACCGTATCGCCATGACAAGATGTGGATGGTGGAGGAATGCCACAGCCACGAAATCAAAGCCGCCTGTTTCGAGAAGAGTCGAGATTGCCAATCCGTGTGTGAATGGGTGAGCAGTGGATAGGGTTCAAGCCTGCTTGTGGGTCAACACACGTAGTTCAAGCCGCAAGAATCACACATCGGAGCAGCAGGATGGAGAAGTGGGCTGGAGAGGAAGACGGAGGCCTCTCAGACTCTAAGCGCTACATCCCTAGGCGACTTCGCCTCGTCTAAGCGGAAGACCAACGTGTTCTCCATGCTCTTCATGCCACGACATCCGCCAATTGCTCGAATCACAGTCAGCTGATAGGAGAGATGCACACACACCTCCTTGAAGTCAGCCGCATTTCGCTGCTCACCTAACACCAGTCACTAGTCCATTTCACTTGCGCCGACGAGGTGTTGAGCGAGGCGATGGACCAAATGATCGACATTCGCATGTTGAGCCCGAAGCCGAAACCTATCGCATCACCGTGAGCTATCTCCTCCACCCACCCACCCACCCATCCATCCATCCTTCCAATCACACATCCACTTATCCATGATTCATCCACATATCCACCCATTCATTCATTGATGCCCTGCATTCTTCCATGCATCTATATATACACCCATCAAACCACCTATTTATCCTGCAGTCTTCCAAACATTCATTTATTCTTTCATTCACTCATTCATGCCCTTCCCTCCAAAACCACACCAGTCACTAGTCCATTTCACTTGCGTCGACGAGGTGTTGAGTGAGGCGATGGACCAAATGATCGACATTCACATGTTGAGCCCGAAGCCGAAACCTATCGCATCACCGTGAGCTATCTCCTCCACCCACCCATCCATCCTTCCAATCACTCATCCACATATCCACCCACTCATTCATCCATACCAACATTCGTCCATTCATCTATATACACACCCATCCAGTCATCTATCCATCCTGCAGTCTTCCAAACATTCATTTTTTTCAGTCATTCATTCACTCATTCATGCCCTTCCCTCCAATCACTATCCATCAACTCGTTGATAAAGTGCGCTCTCAGTACGCACACAACCAAATCAATTGCGCGTTGCATTTCTCCCCTCACTCACTGGCTGCTCATATCTTCGCCTTCAATCGGTGAAGGCCAACCCAACCTATATAAGTGGCAGCTAACTCGCAGGTTCTATCAACCGCAAATTGGGGATGAAGTCATCGTACACCCTCGTCGCTCTCTCCATCGTCGTGTTTGCTGCTGTTTGGGCCAGTGCCAGACCCGACCCCACACTCACTGCCACCGACTTGAGGAAAGAAGACGAGGAGTTGGGAGGTGCAGGTGAAGACCAGGGGGACTTCAATCTCGACTATGACGATGAAGAGGAGGGTGATGTGCCTGCACCAAAATTAGGTGGAGAAGACGACAAGCGGGAGAAGGACAGTGAGGAAGAGGAGGTAGACTTCGATGAGGTCTTCGGGGAATAGGAGGAGGAGAAGTAGGAGAAGCCAAGCAAACTCTCTTCTGCTCACCTAGCCACTTGAGTTGTAGCGATCGTTTCTCTTTGCGTAATAGAAGGTAGTGAGTAAAGGCTTTTGGTGGGAAGGAGGTTTGGTGGTTGGGTGGTGGTGGTGGTGGTGGTGGTGGTGGTGGTGGTGGTGGTGGTGGTGGTGGTGGTGGTGTGTTGGAGTAGGGCAGTGGTGGTGTGGGAGGAGTGGGTAGTTGGGAGCAGCTTGGACGTGGACAAGCGTGGGGGTGAGGGAGGATGGCTGGAATGATGAGTTGGTGCTGCCGTCGGTGCGTGCTGATTTGGACCGGTAAATGGAGGCCGGGATCACGCAAACATTCTCCCATCCTCTATCGTTCCATCTGCCCGTTTGTGCCTATTTAGCCTTTCTTTAGCCAGGTCGATTCTTTCATTATTTCTCGCAGTCCACCCCTTTTCAATCAGTCGTGCGCCCACCTTCTTGTCCTTCCACATCATTTCTTTCCACGTCCGACCTGCCCATCAATTCATTCATTCATTCATCCATGCTTCCATGTTTGCATTCCGTTTCCTTCCACTCGTCATCCAGCCAGCTACCCTCCAGTAATTGTCATTTCTTCTCTCCCCTCACCCATTAATCTGCCAACCTATTCATCTTCCATCCAACCCCATTCCAACCGTTCATCCACTGATCCAATCTTTGCCATCCCACCTATTCATTCCTCCTGATTATTCTCCACTCTTCCCTCCCTCGACGATTAAACACTTGCATTCTCGGTGAGCACAGAGGTCTTGCAAATAGCCGCTCTACTGATCTTGGAAAGATTTCAACCTAACCTCTCACTAAGCACAATGCCGCGCATTCGATGACTGCTTTCAATGCACATTCCATCGGAACATTCCCTCACCACATTGTCGCCTAACCGTGATTCTGGAGCACTAAGCCAACCTAATATGCGAATGGTAAACAAATCAGGAGAAGGTGGTTTAGCTTCAGTTTGAGAACAATGAAATCGTGCGACACCAGCACCAGTGGGTGAGTGAGTTGAATGTCACGGGTAGAGTTGGCATATTCCGTGAAAAACTTTTTCACTGCGGTAGGTTTCCTTCTCATGCTAGCCCAACTATGCGGAGCCTCTTTGACTCATGCGTTTGCCGTCCACGCAGTTGGGTTACTAAGACCTCGATAGTGTAGCTGGGGAATGGGAGAGTGTGTGTTGGCTTCAGTAACATAATGACGCATCTGACTGCATGAAATTTCGTGCAGTATTTTTTGTGTCGGGCTGGTTATTCACTTGGTGGGATGTGGTGGCAGATGTGGTTTTGTTGACAAGTTGCATGGGCCAAATCCGTGAAGCTCCGCGTCCATCCTGCTCCATCCATCCCTCCATCCATCCAATCATCCATTTATCCATCCCATCACCTATCCAGCCCTCCTTTCACTAATTTGTCCATTCATTGATATCCCCACCCATCCCACCCATCCATCCATCCATCCACTTATGTATCCACCCACCCACCTACCCATCCACCCATCAACCCATCCACTTACCCATCCATCCATGCCTTCCTACACCAAGTGCGTATTGCTCTCATTGGCGTGAGGGTGGACTACGCGAATGGTGTAGGGTGGGGTGGTTGAGGGTGCCAGGTCAGTAGGCTGGCCGATTCGCTTAACTGCGCCGATAGCAGCTGTGAGGGACGAGGGGTCTCACCTGCGGCACTATCTGTTACGCCTTCACAGAATCCGCATCACCTCGATTGCCTGCATTCAACGCTGATGTGGACTCCAGCGTGCCTACCGTCCTCACCTCTCATACACTCACCGAGTTCGAAATTCTGTTGCTCTCTCGAGGCATTACTATAGATGGGCGAGGCTTAAGTGCTTGGAGGTATTCAATGAGCTGGGGGTTGTTGCATGCATAAGGGGTGGCTTGCATTTTGGTGTCCTTAACTGAACATTTAGAGCTGAAGTCGTTGTGGATTACTACTGGTAGGTCTAGTGTGTTCCATCAGGACCTCGCTCCTCCTCGTGATGTTTGCCGTCTGCACAGAGAGGACACTGGGTCATGCCAGCACATTCGCGAGCTACTTTCCACTATTACACTTGACATGTCNGGACCTCGCTCCTCCTCGTGATGTTTGCCGTCTGCACAGAGAGGACACTGGGTCATGCCAGCACATCAGTAGCATAATGACGCATCTGACTGCATGGAATTTCGTGCAGTATTTTTTGTGTCGGATTGGTTATTCACTTGGTGGGATGTGGTGGCAGATGTGGTTTTGTTGACAAGTTGCATGGATTCACTTGGTGGGATGTGGTGGCAGATGTGGTTTTGTTGACAAGTTGCATGGACTAAATCCCAGGGGCTCCGCGTCCACCCTGTTCCATTCATCCCTCCATCCATCCAATCATCCATTCATCCGCCCCATCACCCATCCAGCCCTCCTTTCACTAATTTGTCCATTCATTGATATCCCCACCCACCCATCCACCCATCCATCCATCCATGCCTTCCTACACCAAGTGCGTATTGCTCTCATTGGCGTGAGGGTGGACTACGCGAATGATGTAGGGTGGGGTGGTTGAGGGTGCCAGGTCAGTAGGCTGGCCGATTCGCTTAACTGCGCCGATAGCAGCTGTGAGGAACGAGGGGTCTCACCTGCGGCACTATCTGTTACGCCTTCACAGAATCCGCATCACCTCGATTGCCTGCATTCAACGCTGATGTGGAGTCCAGCGTGCCTACCGTCCTTACCTCTCATACACTCACCGAGTTCGAAATTCTGTCACTCTCTTGAGGCGTTACTACAGATGGGCGAGGCTGAAGTGCTTGGAGGTATTCAATGAGCTGGGGGTTGATACATGCATAAGGGGTCGCTTGCATTTTGGTGTCCTTAACTGAACCTTTAGAGCTGAAGTCGTTGTGGATTACTACTGGTATGTCTAGTGTGTTCCATCAAGACTTCGCTCCTCCTCGTGATGTTTGCCGTCTGCACTGAGAGGACACTGGGTCATGCCAGCACATTCGCGAGCTACTTTCCACTATTACACTTGACATGTCCTCTCCCACGTGACCGACAGCACCCTCACTTGTCGGCGCGCCGAACAGGAGTGGGCCTGGGGTTTGCCATTCAGCATGATGCACCAACAGGCGTGTCTAGCAAGCCTCCGTGGACACGCCCTCATCATCGACTGCAGGTGCAGCCTGTCTGACCCTTCCGTCCCTCCATCCAGGATATCAAACTGCCTCCAACCACACTTGCCTGCCCCTTCCACAGTAAAGCCGTCGCATTAGCTACGTCTAAGCAGAAAGCACACCTCCACCGCGTCGGCATGGCCAGATGTGTGTGGTGAAGGAATGCGACGGCTGCGTGATCTGAGCTGTTTGCTTCGAGTAAATTAGCACTAACCACTCTATATGCGGGTGGATAAGTAGTGGGCACGGTTCAAGACTGCTTGCTGGTCACCACATGCAGTTCTAGCTGCAAGAATCACACATCGATAGCAGTAGATGGAGAATGGGCTGGTGAGGAGGGCGGTGACTACAAATCAAGCGACTGAAGTGGTGCAGTGAACCGAAGCGCATGCACCTCACGCAGAATTCGAACGCTCATTCACAGTCCGACGTCCAGCGTGGACAGTGTTGTGAAAGGCGTTTGTGTGAGGGTGAGTCGATTGGGCGAATACAGCAGCATCCTTTCTATGTTTGTGACCACCGTCCTCTGCTGCCATGGCCTCAACATTCAAAACGCTTGAGGCGAGAGACGAGTTATTGAACAGTGCGTTTATTATGCCTCAACGGTCCAACCTTTAGTCTTGATAGAAGGCTAATTTGTATCCAGGCTTAGTCTTGATAGAGGACTAATTTGTGTCCAGACCATGGTGCGTTTAACAGGGTGGACCGACAGCCGGTCCACCGCAGTAGTGCCAAGTTCTACTCTGTGTTCGGTGCTTTTGTTCTGCAGGAGTAGTAGTTCTTCTTTCGCCTTCAGTAAGGTCTCGAGGGGCTACAGCAACACTTGGCTTACACAAATGTTGCAGCAAAACGCAACAAAACTCGTTGGACAACTTGTTTGGTGATAATCCGGACATCACCTTATGCATACATTTAATTATCCACCTATTCCTCACACATCCATTTAATTACTTGGCCATCCATCCAGCCCTCATTCCTTCCGTTCATTCTCCCACACCTAGTGCACTTGCATTTCCACTAAACCATGTTTCGTTGCTCCACTAATTTCTTGCTACTTGTCACTGCACTTGGTGAACGCATCGCCCTTAAAAGCCCACTGGTTTCCCATCGACCGAAACCACCTGCTCTCACCTTCGGTGAAGGTCCATTCTTCCCGCATAGGTTCTAACAAAATATGGTCTTGGTTCGGTTTATGATCAAAAATGAGGCATGGACACATCTTATTTACCCTCTTTGTGGTTGGCTTTGCCATTGTGGATGGACAGGATCGTGATGGAGACAAAGTGCACAAGGAACACAAGTAGATGATGAGGACGAGGGAGAGGATGGTGGATAGAGGCGTGATGAGGAACACGAAGGAGAAAACGCATGATGAGGACAGAGTGCAAAAACGGTTTCACGGAAAGTGGAGTGGGCGAGATGCATTTGGATGGCAGGAGATCGGGTGGACTACGGAGAAGCGAAATACTATTCACACATGGCTGGCAAGGTTGACTTGATAGGTGACAAGGAGTTTGGGGACACTTGCACATAGAAGACGCCGTGAACGATTGATATTTTCTCCAAATGATGTGGAGGATGATAGGCTGGAGTCGAGATATGCGCACGCCAAGCAATAGTTTGTGGAATCGCTCGATGGTTGGGCGCTCAATGCATCATCAATTTGTTCATCCAACATTCGTCATTTCCCACCAGCTGTCTAGTGGTTGACGAGTATTTGCTTCGTATCAACACAGTTGGTTGGATTGTGAGGTCGTGCCGTCCGAATGAACAGGAGGGCGTGGGGTTCGCAGCACAGCTTTCCCTTTGTTCTGCTCGCCTGTGCACTGCTTCCAAATGACGGGCCAACTGTATTTCCTCAATCCTTCCTCACCCACCGAAACCCACTCTAACCATTGGACAGGGCTATTCGCCTAAGAAATTGCCGGAAGACGAGGCATCCTTCATGGGACGATGAAGAAATGAGGAGTTTGCACCTCTTCCCTGCTCGCCATGCTGTCGTATTCGCTGCATGTGCTAGCGTCAGACCCAAGAAACATGGCAGGGAGGCGGATGACGCTTCACTTAACTCTGACAATGCTGATGGAGCTCATAAAACCTTCTAATCTGGTCAACACTGAAGGTAAGCAGAGACCATGCAATGACTGCATAGGTGGATGCGAAACCGAAGCTGAAATGGATGGATCAGTGTACGGAAAAGGGGATTTGATAAACATGGACAGACACTGGAAGAGGTGGAGGAAGATGAAGATGTGGAAGATGAGGATGGCTATAATTTGGACTGTGATGAAAGCAACGTGTGAGCTGAATGCTGGTGTGGTGGAGGGAGGTCAGACGATGGATATGAGGAAATGGCTGTTGTGCAAAACATGAGAATCCAAGGTGGAGCAGTGATTGGGTCCGCCGTCATGGCACGTAGACCAGCCCACACTGGCGATGGTGGGGTGGTCAAGATACAGAGTCGCTCCCTACCATGACCAAAATTCGCAACCACCAACGTGCCATGAAAGCACGCTCTGCTGAACCCACCACTCGCATCCAAGTGCTGGGAAACACAGGCCACGGCGACAGAGTGCCACAACCGTGCAGGCCGAAAGAGAAAGCTCTTGTTGACAGCCCATTTGCGTTTTCTACAACACATTTTAATTGGTCACAAGTTAGGCAAACCCTAATTCTCATTTTGATTCCTCAATTCAGCCAGAACAAAATGCGACAACATAGCCGATATTCTTGGATAAATTATTCATCTAAAAATCTTATTTGTGAAATTAATTGACTGCTCAGTGATCACGTTCCAATTCTATTATTAACTATCCACAAGCCCGTTTGGTCTTCAATTTCTAATTTTATTTTATTAGCTTGCATACTATGCGCCCAAGCAAAATTATTCCGTGTGTTCAGGTGATGTAATGGAGTGAGTAAACAAAAGAAAGCACAAGTTTGGCTGTGGGAATTATTCTGAGGGATGGATAGCAAGACGGAAGGATAGAGGATGGGTGACTGATTGCATGAACGGGTGTTTTGATGAAGGCATGAATGGATGGGTGAATGCAAGTAGAGATGGACGAATGTGTGTGTCTGTGTGTGTGGACAAGACTGATAAACGAACGAATGAAAATGCTGATGGGTACTGGCATGGAGGGATATAAGTAGCGCAAAGGATGAATGTTTGCGTAGGTGAATGCATGGACCGAGTGGTGAGGGTCGGGTTGGGTCGACCCAATATGCATGTTTGGCTGTGTGTGCTTGTGTGTGTGTACGGATGCAAGACTGGTAGTCGGAGGAAGCACGCGCGATGAGTGCGGCTTCAATCCATCGGTTTTAATAAGCACGCACCGACTTCAACACCAATGCATGATTCTAGCCAACCTGTCTACACCAAAGCTACTCCCCAATCCCCACGCCTCCACGTCATCAATTTCCCACACCAACACACCACTAACCATCCCACCCTGCTGCAGCCAAAGCCGTTGCACCACAACCCTGTGTTAATTGGAAACAACCAATCGCTACAGTTGGAGAGGCTATGTCACCAGACGACGGTTTCCTCAGCTTCTCCCAAGCCTGCTCCACCAACTCACCGAAGTCGGGCTCCTTCTCCCCATTGTTCTGCTCGTGCTTGCAGTATGTGCCACCTGCACCCACTGCCACGACATCGTCCTCTTCATCAGCCCCATCATAGTCGATATTGCAGCCACCACTGTCTTCATNGCCGATCACTACAGTTGGAGAGGCTATGCCACCAGACGACGGTTTCCTCAGCTTCTCCCAAGCCTGCTCCACCAACTCACCGAAGTCGGGCTCCTTCTCCCCATTGTTCTGCTCGTGCTTGCAGTATGTGCCACCTGCACCCACTGCCACGACATCGTCCTCTTCATCTGCCCCATCAGAGTCGGTATTGTAGCCACCACTGTCTTCATCGCCACGTAAGTCTTCGCGTTCTTCTACCAAGTGCGTGGCAGTGAGCATTGGATTGGGTCTGGCGTTGGCCCAAACGACGATGCGGAGGACGATGAGGAGGGCGACTAATGTGTACGGCGACTTCATTTCCAACATTCGGTTGATAAAACCCTTACATATGGCGTGACTTATATAGGTTAGGTTGATCTTGACCGACTGCACGAGAAGATATCAGCGGTTAATGAGGTAGTGGAAAACGCTGTGCGCAATGAATATGAAAGTGTGCATTCAAAGAATGCAATTGATGAATGGAGAGAGGGACGGTGGTTGGAGGGATGCAGAACGAAGGATTAGGTGGATGAATGTAGGATGGATATATGCATAGAGGAACGAATAGATGAATGGATAGGTAAACGAAAGGTTGGATAAATGGATGGATGGGCAGTGGTGGTGTGGGAGGAGTGGGTAGTTGGGAGCAGCTTGGACGTGGACAAGCGTGGGGGTGAGGGAGGATGGCTGGAATGATGAGTCGGTGCTGCCGTCGGTGCGTGCTGATTTGGACCGGTAAATGGAGGTTGCGATCACACAAACATTCTCCCACCCTCTATCGTTCCATCTGCCTGTTTGTGCCTATTTAGCCTTTCTTTAGCCAGGTCGATTCTTTCATTATTTCTCGCAGTCCACCCCTTTTCAATCAGTCGTGCGCCCACCTTCTTGTCCTTCCACATCATTTCTTTCTACGTCCGACCTGCCCATCAATTCATTCATTCATCCATGCTTTTATGCTTGCATTCCGTTTCCTTCCACTCGTCATCCAGCCAGCTACCCCCCAGTAATTGTCACTTCTTCTATCCCTTCACCCATTAATCTGCCAACCTATTCATCTTCCATCCAACCCCATTCCAACCATTCATCCATTGATCCAACTGCTGCCATCCCACCTATGCATTCCTCCTGATTATCCTCCACTCTTCCCTCCTTCGACAATTAAACACTTGCATTCTCGGTGAACATGGAGGTCTTGTAGATAGCCGCTCTACTGATCTTGGAAGTATTTCCACCCCAACCTCTCACTAAGCACAATACCGCGCGTTCGATGAACGCTCTCAATTCATATTCCATCGGAACATTCCTTCATTACATCGTCGCCTAACCGTGATTCTGGAGCACTAAGCCAACCTAATTTTGCGATCGGCGAACATATGCATCCATCTATTCATCCATTTATCCATCCCATCATCTATCCTGCCCGTCGTTCACTAATTTGTTACGCCTTCACAGAATCCGGATCAACTCGATTGCCTGCATTTAACGCTGTGGTGGAGTCCAGCGTGCCTACCGTCCTCACCTCTCATACACTCACCGACTTCGAACTCCTGTTACTTTCTCGAGGCATTACTATAGATGGACGATGCTGAAGTGCTTGGAGGTGTTTCAATGAGCTGGGTATTGATACATCCATAAGGGGTCGCTCGCATTTTGGTGTCCGTAACAGAACCTTTAGAGCTGAAGTCGTTGTGGATTAGTACTGGTAGGTCTAGTGTGTCCCATCAAGACTTCGCTCCCCCTACTCCTCTTCCTCGTCCCCCTCTTCGTGATGTTTACGGTCTGCATAGGGAGGACAATGGGTTATGTCAGCACTTTGCGAGCTACTTTCCACTATTACACTTGACATGTCTTTGCCCACGTGACCGGCAGCGCCCTCACTTGTCGGCGCGCAGAACACGAGTGGGCCAGGTTGCTATTCAGCATGATGGTCCAATTGGCGTGTCTCGCATACCTCCGTGGACATGCCCTCATCATCGACTGCAGGTACTGCCTATCTGACCCTTTTGTCCCTTCATACGGAGGATTAAACTGCTTCCAACCACACTTGCCTGCCCCTTTTACATCGATGTTGACGAAGTCGGTACCTCTTGGTAAATCAACAAGGGAAGAGATGAAGTCTCCGCCGATAAATCAACAGTTTGCAATGTTGTGTTGTCCAGATTCCGACTCGAACCTGACAACGAAGTAGTATTGGTATCACGAACACTCTGACGTCGATACAGATGTAAAAGCAAGCTCTCGTGGGATGGTTCAACAGTACTATCATCCATTTGCCTATCTTTGCACTTCCTAACGCCTTTGACCGTTGACAGGACCGTCATCACGTGCACTGGCTGCAATGAATGTCCCTTTCGGGTTGGCGACTCTGCTGCATAATCACGACACACACGATACGATGAGGAGATGATGTTCTTCCAATGAAGTGCCACCTCTCCGGTTTGAATGCAACTGCCATTGAAGCCAGTGTTGTTTGTCTCCATGCACCAACTTTACAGCTCCAGTTTGACTTAAGGGCCAAAACCTCACACACAACACCAAATCACGTGCTCTCGACCTTGCCAATATCACAAATCAAGTTGCATTAGCAAAATCACTTTGCTGGAAGCGCTCCATATAAGTGCCACAAATGGAGAAGTTAGTTGCCGAGTTTGAGACGAGGTGAACCCAATTGAAGTGCGCTACTTGAGTAGTTGTTCGGAGACACGAGTTCCAATTCCTTCTTCCACAAATTGAGACAAGACCTTGCAATCACAGTCACAAGTTAGCAGAAAATATAGGACACTTAGTCAAGAGTCTTGGATGATTCTTTAAGATGTTGAATATGGAAATAGACAGATGGTTAGATGGATGAGAACCTAATGGACAAATGGATGATTGAATAGAGGTTGGATGGATAGCTGTAGGATGAATGGACGTGAGGTGGATGGGGTGCATCAAGGATGAAAGGATGGATATGGGACAAGTGGTTACGAGATGGAGGGTGGATGGATAAATGGATGGATGGATGGATGGATGGGT
>LWMK02000498.1:30703-52245 GCA_001693075.2 Taenia saginata
ATGAACAAGTGAATGGATGAATAAAAGGGAGTGGAATGATTTTGCTTCCATCGAAGCTGAACGATCGACTCTAGCACCTCTTCCTGGACTTCTAACCAACCAATGCACTGCCAAATTTAATCTTGGTGGATACTCCGTCGAGATGGGAAAAGACAATTTAATCCCATTTAAAATGCCACGAGAAATATTCGACGACTAGCCGCGACGTTTTCGGTAATCCTTCCAGGTGCTAAGCATGGAAGCTTATCTGTGGGTAGCTAGAAGAATGCAGGCTGGACGAATGAATGGAAACGGGATGGACAGACGTCTACGATTTGTATTGTCGGATGAATACTTGATGGATGGATAAAGGATGGGTGAATGATATGATGAATAGGGACCAAATAGTTAGGTGGATAGACAAATGCAAAATAACTGAATTGGTTTCGCTTGTATCCAACTTAGGCATTTGATTGTCGTTCCCCCTCTTTCATGGAGCCCTGATGTATCAATGAACCACACCAAAGGTTTAAATTATTTCTGACCGAAGGCACCAAACACATTTCCTAACAGAAATCCCATTAAGTTACTAAACAGCCTCTAACAACGGTTTGACGCAACCAAATAACCAAGGCGTTAAGAAGTCATGTTCCTTCCTCAATAACCTTGACTCTCCTCATAAATTGTTTACTACTCCACTTTGTAAGAGACTTTTTTCCAAGTCATGTTCATTCATCGGAGTAAGACATCCTTCGCCATACCCTGATCATACCAACTTCTTAAGCCAGACCTGTCATCCACCACCACTGGCTTAACTACTTCGCCCGGCCAATAGTATAAGCAACTTGGTAAAGCATTACGCCATCCACCTCTTAATGACGTGTGCAAACAACGACCGCGTTATTTCGAACCCACCGTTCATTCTACCCCACTTCCGTGCACAACACACAACTACATCCGCAAGCCTTTGATTCTCCTTACTGTCTCCCTTTATCCATGACACTTGCCTACTCTCCTTGTGCATCTGGCCCTCTCCAGAGAGTTCCCTTCAAATCCGCATCATTGACGATTCTGATTGGCTGACAGAGGCATCTGCCAGTGCGGTCCGACTGGCGCCAAATCGATCGATCTATCGATCTGCTGGTCGATAAACCACTGCTTGCACCAACGGCTGCGTGGCGAATGCCATTCACTTGCCCGTGTCGGCGAAGGCGAGGTGGAGTGAGATGGAACGAACGTACGCAACAAACCGCATCCACTGGCAGAGGGTTGTTTATGGCTGCACTGCGTGCAGGAGAGAGAGAGGGTGAGAGAGAGTGACGTNCGTGAGAGAGAGAGTGAGAGAGAGCGACGTCAAGGTACTAATCGATCCTCCCCCATCCAAGTAAGTAAATATTTATCAGGATGTTGCGTTGGTCAGCAAGTTTACTTCTTTTTAGCATAACGCATTCTACCGGTTTGAGAATCTACACACACACACACATTCATTATTAAGTCAGTTACAAGTGGTAGATGAAGTGAAAGCATGAGTAAGCACAAATTAGTGTGCAAAACGAACCCAGTCAAACCATCAGTAAGCTCCGTTTTTGTTAGAAAAGGACGTTAAACACTGCAGTCACTACTTGGGTAGACATAATTTTGACAGCCGTAGGTGAGGATTATCCAATGGAACTATCACTAGCCCTCGTTGCGCCTAGTAAACGATTCCATGCTTTACCCACGCGGGCTTTAATTGTAGACCTGCTTTCTGATGGCCATCTCGGGGCTCGTCAAAAGTGGCAGTCCAAGAGCCAGGCTGTGACATGGTCACGAGGATTTTTGATCACTCATTCCTGGATCACGCAAGCTGTCTGCGAAATGCAGAGAGGCTTCAGTCCAATAGTTGGATATGGGCAAGAATAATTATTTTGCTGTGCTATGGCATTTCTCTGCCGATTCACCTTCATAATTTCAACCTTCAACAATTCAACACTTCAATCTCCGTGAGCGCAAACGATCTTCGAATAGCCGCTTTAGCGATCTTGGAAAGATTTTGAGTCCAAAATTTAATCACTTAAAATAACTTTCTACCCCTCCGCTCATGATCTACTTCACTAAGCGCTAAACCGTGCATCCAATACAAAATTCTTCCCTCATCTCCTCAATATTTCTTAATCGCCATTACTTTCTAACCGTAATTTGTCAACTCTTCATCTATCTGAACTTTCAACCGGTGAACAAATCAAGAAGAAAAGGGTTAGTTTTTGCTCCAGGTTATGGAAACCTTGTGACACCGACACCAATGGTAGAGTGAACTGGACTGACCAATCAGAAGGTCGCGAAATCACACCAGTCGGGTGGCACGATGCAGATGGCATTTCGCGCGAAGAACTTGTCTGCTTTGGTAGGTTTCTTTCGCATACTAACGTTTTACGCATGAAAATACCTAAGGCATCTGTTCTATCCAAAGAGAACGGAATTGAGTTTCGGGATCAGTAGCATGATGACGCTTGTGATGGGTATCAAGTTTAATTTGCTTTGTTTGTTTTCCAAATAGAGTTGGCTCTTTGAATAGTCGGATGTACTGACAGATGCAGTTTAATTGACGAGTAGGTTATGATTAAACGTTGTTTGGGATCAGTAGCATGATGATGCTTGTGATGGGTATAATTTTAATTTGCTTTGTTTGTTTTTCAACTTGAGTTGGCTCTTTGAATAGTCGGATGTGCTGACAGATGCAGTTTTATTGACAGCTACGTTGTGATAAATCGTTGGAGCGGAATAAGGCCAATATCTAACTAAGCTGAATTCGTATCTATCCACCCATCCATCCAATTTTCAAGTTGCATTGAGTTTGGTCCTTTTATAGCAACACTAGGGCAAATTATATTCCTTCATTACTCCGTAATGCAAGGATCACGCCTACCCAGCAATAGTGTTTGTACAAGTAGAATAACTCACTTCGTCACATAGTGGCACAAATGCGGCCATTTGTGATTCCTTGCATAACGCAAAAGGAGGCACAAAAGTAGTTGACAACGCACATGTTTTCGAGAATAAATAAATCTTATAGCAGTTTTATAAGCGGCTATTTCAACACGGTTTGCCTGACCTTACAGACGAAGTGAGGTCACTAACCGCTTTCACATAGCAAGTGTTTCATTCTAACCACATTTAATCAACCACTTTTCTCAAAACTAATGAACTCAGTAGAAGACGCTGACACTTGCTCTCAACCAGTCAGAATCTGACCCACTTGGGTGCTCATTTTCACAATCCATTTCTTTTTAATAGAGTAATGCCGGAAGTTCGAGTTCCCCCCCTTCTAGAGCTTCTGGAAGCTGCGGACGACAAATTCATCGAACTGTTCGGCTCCATTCCCTCGATTCGCGTTGTCGCGCCTGGTCGAGTGAATCTGATAGGCGAACACACGGATTACAATGGGGGCTACGTTCTACCCATGGTGAGGACTCGTAGGGCTTAATTCGCCAAACCATATTTTCACGCTTCTTTCTCCAAACCAATAGCATAAGCAGGTGCGGAAGTCGAACAGGGATGCTGTTAGAGCCTTTCTAAAGGGAGCTTAAAATTGTCTCTGGAAGCAATAATCCTGGTTGCGATCACCACCTTTTCTAATTCGCATTCGCTCTTGTCTCAAAATCCTGTTCCACTATGCTAAGTAAAGGCGGTAACCACTATGACAAATATGAGGGAATTATGGAGGCTTCGAGTGGGCGGCACCCCTCTCCCATTCCAATGTGCAGTTTTTCTCTAGGCAGGTCTTAGGGCGCGAATAAGGCCTTGTGGTGCCTCGAGAGTGAAGCGCTTCCTTCCTCCCGCCCAGCTGACTAGTCTTGGGTGTTTGTAAAAACGCCTTTCCTGTATTCACCCTCGAGATGCATGCCATGGAGTATTCCGCCTTCGGTGAAAGGACTATTCCGTCCACCGTAAACAACTCACATCCGTGGAGTGTTTGGGTGGGCCTTCGTTTGACTCTGGAGGTCGTAAACCCATTTTTCATCACAAGCCGCTCGGTTTGCACATAATCTAAAACAGGCGTGTTTACATAATCTGCGTGAAAGAAATGCACTTGCGATAAGCTGCCGCCTCAGGTTAAAACAAGTGATTAGAGCGAGGTTTGCCAAAAACCACAGAATTTTTGGGTCAGCTGGTGCTTGCAGTCAGAGGTCACAGTTATTTTCCGCGTTAGGGTTGGGATTGAATTGATACACCACTAGCCACCTACTTGAATGGAGTGGTGAGGCTCATGGTTGTGCGACATGAAACCGGTGCCAAGGAAAGGGAGGTCAGCAATAGGCTTGTATTTGCCCTAAGCATTATTAAAGAGAGACGGGAGATGAAATGTCTACACAGAGGACATTAAAAGCCTGCTAAACAACTCCAAGTCGTTTCGCTCTTCTAAGCGCATTTTTAGTCAAAAACGTGAACCCCAGACTCGTTTCTTATCTTTACTTTGTCAGCATGTTTACTGCGCAGTGAGCATCATCAACGTCACATGTATGTGACAGGTGGTTCTTGTTTGTCGCAACTGATAACATCTGATGGTGAAGTGGAACGAGGCACTGCTCGTTGTGTGGCAGTGGAAATGCCGGTTCTTAGTTGTTTTCAGTAGCATTAGTTGAATTGACCGGTTTAGTAGTGCAAGAGGAGGACAAACCCAAAGCGCACACAAGGGAATCCAGATCCTGCGAACGACAGCACCAAGGTCTACATTGGACAAAGAGAAGAAATTGTGAGAAGGAGAGTGGAATGTAGGCCTCTTTGGTCGGTCTTGTGCTGTCCGTAAACATGCACCACGGTTTTGCTAGTTTCGAACAGTTGACAAGGGTCTACGTTGACACCACTCACCTCGAAAAGGAAGTAAGTGGCTTCCGCTAAAAAATTGATTTCTTCGTGTCTGTCTTTTCGTAAGTGGTGGAGAGTTGTGCTACCTCCGCCTCTTCCTCTTCCTCTTCCTCCCCCGTAAACTGGTTCAGTTGAGGGGCGCCTTGCAACGCTGTTGACTGGGTGATGGGGAAGATGTGGTTGGACGGTAATATTAAGGAAACCAATGAACAGTAAGTTGTCTACAGGTGAAACCAAAGGGACTGCCAACACCTCCCAGTATCCCTGATGTGGACCAACTGGAAACAGTCCTACATCACTTCATGAAAGAGTCCAACTATTGAAATGAATGCTGATTGTGTCCTCAGGCTTTATGATGTCATGAATAGGCCTTACCAATGGTGACAGTGATGGTATCGGCGCCCAGAGGAGGGGAGGGTGACGGCGGCATCTGTTGCATCTACACAATGTCGGAGCAGGAGGGCGAGCTCAGCACGGTGACTTTCAGTCTGACCAGTGTGGAGAAGAAGACGGTGGCCAAGGGCGAACGCTGGTCCGCCTACATCCGTGGCGTCATTGCCGTCTTCCAACGTGAGTTTTGCGGTGGCTGTTGCAATTGTAGAGGAATTCTCGCATACCGAAAACGACTTTCGAAGTGCAGTGAAAAATGGTGCATTTCAGAGTTGACAACTATTATGGAAAAGTAGTTTTATTATTGACTGTCATGCTTTGACCACCATATACTACTAATTTAATCCCAATAGTAGCACACTCCTGTTAAGTTAAAACATGATTTCGGGTATTTTACCTACATACGAAGTTGCCTTCACCACTGACTGATTGTACAAAATGTTTGAAATTTAAAACTAAGTAAATCAAGGAAGAATTATATGCATATTTTTTGTGGCCTCAAAGCACAACCACTGGCACCAGTCCATCGTTGGCATGGCAAAAATTGTCAGCATCATCGAACCGCCTCACCCGAGAACAGTCGGCTTCACTTCCTAACCAGCGAGTGTGAGCTTTTCGACATTTTGCACATTCTCGTGACTGGACCTGCTCTTTGCACCCACAAAAAGGTTTATTTACCTGTGCCAATTCCGTCACCTGCTGCATTATGAGCCGTTCAGGTGTTTTCCAACAGGCTGGCTTTCTTTGTTCGCATTGTGTAAACAAATCCAGGAAGGGCTGCTGTGGACCAGGGAGTCCATACGTCCAGGGTCGTCTGCACACCGTTTACGTCATTCACAATACCTCACCGGAGCTGTGCATCTCATCACCACACCACCACTGGTGTGGCGTCTTCAGCAGACCTTTTGAATTTTTCAAGTCGATTTGTCACCGCCAACGCTAGTGAATGCAAACAAATGTGGCCACTGCCATTGCCTGGCAGCCTATTAAGAGGCGTAAGTCAACAGGGTCGGCACTCAGCCAGCCTCCTCACCAGGAATGGCTCCATTCAACGCGACCAACAGTTGCGCCTCCTGTTCGTTACGCCTTCTTCGGTAGTGCTGTTCGTAGCCCAGTGAGTAGGCTGTCGAAGAAGAATAAGTGAAGCAGATGGACGAGGCAAATAAATAATTGATGGTCTTATGGACCACTTTCAGGTGGTAAGTTCCGCATCTCCAACTTGAAAAGAAATTCTGGGTGGCGTAGGTTGATGGAGTGGAGCAGGGTGGGTGGAGGGTGGCATGTCAGTGAACTGGCGCACACACTCAGCAAGTTACTTCAAGGAAGAAAGAGCTCACTTCAGCTGACTGTGCTGATAGTAGCCGTGAGGACTGAAATGCCTCACCTTCAAAGTCGCTTTTTGTGTCTTCACAGAATCTGGAGCGCCTCGCTTGCCGGCCTTCAACGCTGTTGTGGTGTCCAGTGTGCCCATTGGTGGGGGTCTGTCTAGCTCCGCGTCTTTGGAGGTGGCTACCCTCCTCACCTGTCAAAAACTCACCGAGTTCGACGTCTTCTCAGTGAGTTGGCTAAAGCAACTAACCCCTCTATCTTCCCTGTCTTGTTGCAGTGGCGAGGCGTTTCCATCGACAGGCGATGCCGAAGTGATTGGAGGTGTTGTAATGAGCTGGAGATTGATCCATCCATAGTGGATCGTTGGCATTTTCACATTCCCAATAGCACCTCCAATGTTGAGGTCGTTGGGTTGGGTGTTTTCTTGTTTGCTTGAAGTAGTGCACCATATGCTGGACGATGTTCGCAAAGGAGTCCCAGTGGATGAAGAAATCATGGGAATAGGGCAAGAGCTGGTCTAGCGAGTTCCAACAGGACTTCGCTCCCCCTCCTGCTGGTGACTACGATCCATTCGGAGAAGGAAGAGGGTTATACCAGCACAATCGCGAGTTGTCTTCCACCTTAACATATTTTTTTCCAGCTGACCGACAACGCCCTCATCTGTCAACGCGCCGAACACGAGTGGGCCGGATCGCCATGCGGCCTGATGGACCAACTGGCATGTCTCGGAGGCCTCCGTGGACACGCCCTCTTCATCGACTGCAGGTACCGTCCCTCTGCCCCTTTCGTCCCTCCGTGTAGGGCCATTCAACTGCCTTCAACGACATGCGCACACCCCTTGTGCAATAAAGCCGTCTACTCAGCCACACCTAAGTAGAAAGCACACCTCCACCGTGTCCTCATGGCAAGACGCGGATGGTGGCGAGATGCCACACCGACGTGAGCTGAACTGATTTTCCAAAAAGGTAGTCATAATTTATCCCCTTGGGGGTGGATAGGCACTGGGGGAGGCTCAAGACCGTTTATGCGTTACCACACGAAGTCCCAACCGCAAGAAACAATCACAAGTGAAATCCATGTCTGGAACATTGCAATTTCGGGAAAGAGAAGTAGTCTTAACACGAGACCAGCGAAGCCACCTCAGGCAGTAAGCGTGATGTAGCGAGCCGAAGCACATGCGCCTACCACAGGAATGCCTTGAATCATCTATGAGATTGCCTCCGCTTGCCCACAGATCCAACGACTGCGAGCCTGTGAAGATGGATTTCGAGGATAAGGCAAAGGTGGTGATCGTCGCCAGTGGGGTTCATCATCGCATAGCCGCCGGCCAATATCGCATTCGTCGCTCCGAATGCGAGCAACTAGCCAAGCACTTCAACGTGCCCAGTCTTCGTGACCTGCAGACCAAACTGCCACAATTGGAGGAACTTTGTGAAGGCAAGTCCCAGCACCGCCTTGAAAGTCCACTCACCACCTCACCCTACCGTTGTAGAGGCCCGTAAAGCTCTGGGCACTACATCCGCTAGGCGACTTCGCCACGTCTTAACGGAAAACCAACGTGTTCTCGACGCTCTTGACGCCATGACAACCGCTGATTGCACGAAATTAGGTCGGCTGATGGAAGAGAGCCACACCTCCATGAAGTCAGCCGCCTTTCCCTGCTCACCACACCACTCACCACGCAGCCCTACAACCTCCCCTTCCCCATTTCAGATGCGACTACGAGGTCTCCTGCAAGGAGGTGGACGAATTAGTCGACATTTGCATGTCAACTGACGGCGTCTACGGCGCTCGCATGACCGGTGGCGGCTTCGGAGGCGCCTTGGTGGTCCTCATCAAACCCGACGCCGTGACCCACCTCATCACCGCAATTGACGTAAGCCAAACCACCTTCAACTCCTCCCCTCCCACTGACATCAGTTCAAACTGATTTTGCCCTTCCCTACTCTCCAGTCGAAATACTCGGGCACCGCCAAGATCTACGTTGTGGAAGCATCACACGGAGCGCGCATTCTTCCCAAAAACAAGGAGCGCACGAAGTCCACCTCCAAATGCGATCCGGAGTAGTAACCTCCTTCTTCCCTTCCCCTTCTTCCTCTTCCCCATCCACCCTCCACTACCAATACACGAAAACGCAATCAAACATTTCGATTATTAACCATGATTTGGAAGGAATCCACAACATGCCCCACTGCCACAATAACAAGGCTTTTGGGAGGCCCCACTGCCACACTGTTCAGTGTAGTCGCAGGCCACCGCCTCACCCTCGCATGTCTCCACGAGCAAAGAACGCCAGAAGTGGGAGTAGGGAGTCAACTCCAACGGGAATGACAGTTAGGTTGAGACCACAGGAGTGGTTGACAAGACTGGAGAGGAAAACAGCCTCAAGTCCGTCCGCTGCACCGTCCACAACCGTCTCGAAGACCATTGTGCCTGCCTCCCCCCAGCGAATTCAACAACCACCAACACGTGGACGTCACCCACTGCCTCGGCCTGGTTCGCACAGACCCTACCAGCCTCGTCAGGGTTGATGTCGAGTCCACGGTAGACGCATACACTCGCCACATCGAATGCTCCGCACAGCACATGCAGGCCATCTGCACCCTCCCTAGTGACCCGAAGTCGTCAACATGGTGCTGAACTAGACGCTTCGGACGAGTTGCATTCGTACAATGTTAGGTGCCGAGACGACATTGTGGACTGCAGAAGACAGACAGGCGCGTCGAAGAGCATCAACGCACACACCACGACAGTCGCAGCCAGGCAGTTGGGAGAGGAAAAGGGGGAGGGCAGAACTATCAATAAAGAACACGTACGGCCAGAAAGTAGAACCTAGGTAGCAACAAAAATTGCTTTCAGTACACTCATCGCTTGTGAAGCTCGAATACCTAGAGACTGCGAGAAACAAAATACGGGGTGTGGGGGAGAGGGGGCACTACACCACAGAAAGCAACTAATTGTACGAAACATATTTACGAGGGAACATTTTAACATGCCGAATTTCGCAGACACTACAGCGACTACTTAAAATAAACCAAAGGGAACCAAACAACCCGCTTATTTTGAGATGTGAGAATGTAGAGGGAAGTAACAAAAAGATGCGCTGTTAAGTTGTGACCCTCAGAATAACGACTGAGGCAGTACACCCAGTGGGATTGCCAAGATGTAAGGCGCATTAGGAAAAGGAGGGAAAATGGCGATAACGAAATTCATGACAGACAGATAATGGAGCACAGCACAAGTTAACGATTGCAATGACTTGAATGGGATACAGAACAAAGGATATCAAAGATCTCTTGCACCTAATTGACGCAAATGTCGACGCCAAATAAAAGCAGTAACAACAAAAAGAGGACTCCCCTTCAATAAAGCACATAAAAACAAGGACAAAAACTCCTCACCCTATTTCAGATCCACCGCCAGTCTGCCATGTCACATGAGGATGCAACATTAGTTCGACTTGAGCGCACAGCAAATGAGTTAAGAAAATACAACGTGAAAATGACAAGCCGAAAAATATCGCCAAGAAATATAATTATTCTTTGTTACCATTTTACTTATAACACCATATATTGGGCAAAGAACAAAATTTACTAAATATTTTGTTATGCAGACTCAATAATGAGCATTTTCGTTGGCTTCCACAAAACCAAACTACAAATACTCTCCCACCACTTTACGTACAAATCAGAACATGTTTTTGGTAAGTTACTGAGACTAACTATAGCAGCTTCCCTTCTAGGTGTATGACTCTAGCCCTTTGTTGCCTTGACTTTGCTTACGAACCGTTCAATGCGATAGAGAGATTTTTGGAATGGTCTATTAACGACACGCTGGTGGTTTAATGTTTGGTCCTGGTAGGAGGCCACTTTGTGTCTTGTCCATTGTGCGGTTACCAGGGTGTGCTAGTCGCCCAGCTATGCCAGTAACCCAAGCTCCACTCCACACTGACTCTTTGTGTTCTAGCCTTGTGGCATCCCTCCTCTCGTCTACAGAGAGGTCTCCGGGGGCTACAGTAACGCTTTGCTGACATGATTGCTGCATCATGGTGCGCTAGGCTTGTGGCGAATGAAGAATCACGCTTCCTCCTTGTCAGCACAAGCTAGATGGACGCGAACCTCACTTCCCATGACTCGCAAGTTGAGGTGGGGGATGCATGCACCTCACGTAAGTGATGCCTATGACGATGGCTTCCCTAGTGTCCATTCCCTTCGCAGTCGTGTATTTACAACTGTAGTGCTTCTAGGCTGCTCTGAAGACGAAGGAGAGCACAATACTGTGACAGAGCACATATAATCAGCATAGAGGTGGTAGAGCAGCCAATGCAATGACCTAGAAACCATTCCAGCCGAAGAATTTACAGAGGCTAAAACACAGAGCAGCTCTTTATCGAGACTGGGATTTACACACCCAAGCTATCACGTAGACCCTCTCCCAGTTTGAGCGACGACGCCGACGCTCGCCTTGGTCAACCTCCCTCATCAGACATCACAACACAGTCAGCGCTGCAACTAAAGTGCATGTGAGCTAATCGTGTCAGGTATCAGGTTCTATGCAACAGGGATACACATGACCGTAATGCCAGTGATGCCTCTTGGCAAATCAACTGAATCTGTAGTTTCGTTGTGATCGAAAGTGGGTCTGGGGATGAGGGTTTGTGTTGGCCATTACGTCCGTCCATAACTAGTGGGGGGAACACTGGCATCAAACGTAGGTTCATATAAGGGTGGACGGTATGCAACATGGTTCCTTGCATATGAAGCATAGTGTCATTTCACGGCATCGATGTCTCGATTGAGGTACGGTAATGAAACTGAGTAGCACAGCCATTCTGGTGGTTTACGGCCAGTGCCGCTTTAAATGCTAACAGCGTTCCTACGGAAAACATCACCGAAGTGGTTGGTTGGTAGAGTTAAAGAAGCAACAGATTGCTACGTCTTCACTCGTCATTAAGAAGGTCATGGGCGCTGCATGAGCTTGGTCTGTTTGTCAGCTTCGTCGCCTTCAGCCTAGGCCGGTGGCGTAACTAGACAAAGCCAGCACAGATGAGTGCAATTAACTCCCTTAGAGAGGGGCTAGAAGGCCACAACCACTGTCGCATAGCCATGCTGTCCAGTAGAACTTGCAACGCGCAGAGATAGAGGAGAGCTCGTACTCTCCATATTACCTAACCCCGCATTCGCAACACCCTAAGTGCACCAAAAGTTGGCTGAGCTCCTCCTCACACCTCCACCGCTTCACGTAGCACTTGGTCTTGGCTTTAGCATGAGTAGGCTGCTAGCCTTTTGAGCGACACTTCATTTACCATTGGCTGCATACACCCCAGCCGTCGGGCGCCATTTGATGATCAGAAGGATGGCTGGTGACAACTGTTGGTAGGTCATCCCTTACCCATCGTGCATGGCCACACTGTCCAATGCTATCCCCAAAGGCACAAACCTTCTCCCATAGAGTGCAAAGTAATTTGTGCAAGACCCCAGTTTTTGGACTAAAAGGCTAGTTTTAACAGAAGAATCTTTGGAGAATTACATGCTCTAATGTCAACATTGAGGCTATATAATGGTCGTCCGCCTGGCGCAGGCCATGAAAGGACTAATCCAAGTGGCTGGCCCTGAGGCTACAAGGGGGCGGTGATTTCAAGACTGAAGTAAAGGCGTCCATCATTTAGCCCCAAGTCTTAAATTTATTGTTTCATGCTTTGCCCCATGCGAACAGTCGTGTACTACCCATATCGTGCGCCAAATCCATCCATCCATCCATCCATCCATCCATCCATCCATCCATCCATCCATCCATCCATTCATGCCACCTGCATGGTCCATCCATCTACTCATCGAAATGTTCATCAATCCTTCCCACATCCATCCCCATCATTCGCTGAACTCCCTTAACCATGCCCGATCCATCCAGCCTGTGTCCACCCGTTCTTTAACAAATTTGTTCTTATTGCGCTTCAACTTGCATGCACCAGTGCACACATTTAAAAGCATTAACCGTAAAATTTCTCCTGCCTCGCCAACCAGTCGTACCTTCTAGTTCAATCGGTCAAGGCCAATTGCACCTATATAAGGTGCAGCAATGTTGAACAATTTCCCAACCGAGGACCAGAGATGAAGACTGCGTACATCTTTGCCACTCTCCTTCTCATCGTGTTTGCTGGCTGGGCCAATGCCAGACCCAAGGGCGAGGACATCGCATCCTACGGCGATACATACAATGATGGTGATGGTGATGGTGATGGTGATTATGATGATGAGGAAGAAGAAGACTATGATGTCCATATATTCGGCGTTGGTGAAGGCGAGGAGCTCGATGACGAGGACTACGACTACGGAGAGGACTTAAGCCTATATACACCGAGATACCTAACTAAAGAGGAACTAGAGGAACTTTCTAAGAAGGAATAATGGGCGCAGGTCCTCTTCTTCTCACACAACTGTTTCATTTTTCGCCAGTATTTCTTTCCACTTAATAGAGAATGTGATAACATGTCTTTCGTTGCAACAGGGCGGGGTGGTTGGAGTGTGGTGTAGTGTAGTGTAGTGTAGTGTAGTTGGATATTGGTGGTGTGGGAGGAGTGGGTACTTGGGAGCAAAGAGGTCTCCGTCTCGAAATGCTACAGCAGTACTTTGCTGACACAATTGCTGCATCAAGGTGCACAAGACTTGTGGTGAATCAAGAATCGCACTTCTTTGTTATGGACATAAGCCGAGAGGACGTGAGCCTCACGTCTCATGTCTCGCAAGTTGAGGTTGAGGAAGCATGCTCTGAAGACGAAAGAGAGCACAATGTTAAGATCGAGACACAAAGCAGCTCCTTATCGAAGCCAAGAGTTACTCATCCAACGTATTACACTGCCCCTCTCCTCGTTCGAGCGACTTTGACGCTCACCTTGGTCAACTTCCCTCACCACCCATCACAATGCAACCAGCGCTGCAAGAAATAGGCCCACGATCCAATCGCGCCAGACATCGAATTTCTATGCAAATGTAGACACAACTGATTGTGATGCCACTGGTACCTGTTAGCGATTCAAATGAGTCCAGAGTGTAGTTGTGTTGGGGAAGTGGGTTCTGGGGTGAAGGGGCCGACATCCACTGTAAAAACAGTCGCATGAGCCATTTCTGCAAAGTCGAATAGAAGGAATGCCTTGAATCATCAAAGAGATTGCCGCCGCTTGCCCACGTATTTTACAACTGCGAGTCTGCGAAGATGAATTTCGAGGGCAAGGCAAGGATGGTGATCATCGCCAGCGGATTCCACCATCGCATAGCCACCGGCCAATATCGCATTCGTCACTCGGAATGCGAGGACATGGCCAAGCACTCCTAGATGCTCAGTCTTCGTGACCCACAAACAAACCTGCCACAACTAAAGCAGCTTTGTTTGGACAAGTTTGATACCTTCTTGAATGTCGATCAATCGCCTCACCTGACCATTGTAGAGGCCTGCGAAGCTCTAAGCGCTACCTACGCTAGGCGCCTTCGTCACATCTTTTAACCGAAAACCAATGTGTTCTCAATGTCGGGGCTGATTCCATCACCGAAACTGGCGTAAGCCAAACCACCACCGGTTTAAACCGACTCCAACCCTCCCTGCCCTCTAGTTGAAGTGTTCGGCCACTACCAGGATCTACGTAGTGGAAGCATCGCAGGGAGCGCATATTCTTCTTAGCAACAAGGCGAGCACAAAGTCAACCTCAGGTGCGATCCGCAGCAGTGGGTTTCTTCTTCCCAACCCCTCACTCTCTCTCTCCTACACTGCAAATACTTAGAAACGCAGTCACAAATCGCGCTTGGTAACTGTGCCACAATGCCACAAAAAGGGGCTTTCGGGAGGTCTCCATTGCCACACCGTTCACCACTGTCTTAGGACACCTCCTCACCCTCCCAAATGGCTTGGGGAGCATTGAACGCCAGAAGTGGGAATAGGGTTTCAACTCAAACGGCAAAGACAAATGGGTTGGGGTCACAGGAGTGGCCGGTAAGAGCGGAGAGGGAAAGAGCCTCAAATCTCTCCTCTCCACCGTCCACAACCGCCTCTAAACTACTTTGCCTGCCTCCTCAACAAATTCTCAAACCACCAAAACGTAGACCTAATCCACTGCCTTAACCTGGTTCGCAAAGAGCTTAGCAGCCTCATTGGGCTTGATGCAGTGTCCATGGCGGACGCAGACTAGCTTGCCACATCGAATGCTGAGCAAGGCACATGTACCGAGGAACTTACAGGATGTCTGCACCCTCCCAATTCACCCCAAGTCTTCAACATGGCGCTGAGCTAGACGATTTGAACACGAGGCAGTTCTCTATCCTATCATTCGTCTGTACAGCTACTACTTTGACAGTTGCAGCTCCTCCAGACTTTCCTAAAGACGATATATAATGACACTGGTAAATATGTGCATTCGGTATGGGGAGGAGGTTGGGATACTCGGGTGGCCTAGAAGCCTGCTCACCCAAAATAACTCTTTATCGAAACCGAGAGTCAAGCAACCGATGTGCATCATAGCCTCTCTCACTTTCTAGGGTCGTCCTCGACCTCCCCTATCAGCCATCTCAACGTAACCAGTGCTGCAAAGAAAACGCCAACGAACTAATCATGCCAGTCATCCGATTTCTATGCAACTGTGGATATAACTGTAATGCCACTGATCCCCATTGGCAAAGCTGGTGGATCTGGACTATCGTTTCGTTAGAAAGTAAGCTTGGAAAACAAGAATTGTGCCACCGTCATGTATGCCTACAGGTAGTGGATGGAACACTGACGCCAAATTGGATTTGTCTAAGGGTGGACAGTATGCAACACGGTTCATGGGGGTTAAGCATAGTGCCAGTCGTCATCATTGATATCTTTGAAAGAGTACGGTGAAGAAAGCGAGTAACGAAGCTATTCGTGTGGTTTACATCTATCAATGGTCTAACAGTTAACTGCTTTCGTGCACAAAACAGCAACAAGGCGGTTGACGAAAATGGACGTCTGTTTTGGATCATCCTTTGTAGGTTATAGCACATTTACTACTTCCACCCACCAAGGATCTGCTACACAGCAGCGGAAATCACGATTTGTGTGCTTCACGATGGGGATCTCAGCCCCTGACCTTTCTGAAGACAATGAAAGGCTAATAATCTAGTCCAACATAGGTGCATTCAACACAACGTAGGGGTTGGGGCTACCCACATGGGTCAGAGGTCAGCCCACTCGGAGAAGGTACAATGACCAAAGCACCGAGTGCAACATCACCACAATGTAGATTTAAAGAAGCAACAGAATACTGCGTCTTCATTCGTCTTTGGGGAAGACTCAGGCGCTGCATGAGTTTGTTCAGGTTTTAGCTTGTACCGCGCCCACCCTTTGTTGGTGAGGAAACTAGAGGAAGCCAGCATAAAAGAGCGAGGGACTAGAAGGCTATTACCACCACCACTACTAATACTACTACTACTACCTCACAGACATGCTCTCTGGCGGAGGTAGAAGCTCTTCAACCTTCAACTTCTTCATGCAGCAATCAGCCTTCAATGTAGCACAAGAAGGTGCGACTCTTGATTACCATTGGCTTCATACACCTCAGCCATCGGGTGCCGTCTGATGATCTGTCAGATGGCGGGTGACAATCCTCGATCGGCAATTTCCTACTCACCTCTACCGGTCATCCAGTCGAATGCCATCCACCAATCCACCCGTCTACCTACATTGACATGCGTCCCAAACGCAACTAATGTCCCTCCATGCAAGTGGCCATCAATCCCCACACTCATTCGGCCCTTCCTCTCTCCATTTATCCCTCTTGCAATCCAGTCCATTGACCTGCTTACCCACGTTTCTATCCACAAGTTATCCACCACTTTATCCCATGTACATCCCCTATCCATACATCTGCTCTCCCTTCAATCCATTTGTCTTGCTCTCCACTGTCACACCCACTTCTATTCTCTCATCCATTTATTCATTCGCGCACAGTTCTGCAGGCTGCAACATCTAACATTTACCCCCATTCTGTGGAGGGCTACTTAGGCACCACAAATGCACACTAGTTGGTTTGGCATAAGAATACCTTCACACGAACTCAAACAGTAAATCTCATCAATTTTGGTTGAGATGGGATTGACAGAATGATCTGGTGAATCCTGCCCGGTTTTCAGCCCCTTCCAACCCTCTCGTTAACAATTCAGTTTATGTAAAGCCCAGTCGCCTGTTCTTCTACTTCTTCGGCTGTTAAGCCACGTATATTCTAAAATATTCTATTTTGTTTAGCGTACTATTGCGCTGAACTGAAACCGTTGAGCGTAACATTTCTGCACTGTTACACCAACTGGTGCCATCTTCTCGCACCATCGGTCAAGGTCAATCTCTCGTACCTTAGAGGCAGCAAGCATGAACATCTTGCCTCAAGTCCATACATGATGAGTTTGTGCATCTTTATTGCACTTCATCGACGTGTGTGTTGTTAGGGCCTGCACTACTAATAATCCAACTCCCACCGCCAAGGATGCATTGAAAGGGGCAAGCGAGCGCAGTGGCAGAATGGACGTTGTTTCTCAAGTGAAGATGACTGAGACGAGGTAGAGTGAACGAGTAGAGTTGGCACATCTCAAACAGACCTGGAGTTTTCCCTCTTTTTTTTCCTTCCCTCTAACCACCCCTGGTATGAGGGGAGTGAATGCTCGTAGACATCTTTACTGCGTTTAGTAAAACAGTCAGCAGGTGCTGTATTAACAGAGGTTTGGAGGCAGAACTGCCCACATCAGGAGGGTCAAACTGCTCCCCTCAATCCAGACTCACAATTCTTTTAACGCCTCTCATCCACAAGGTGTATTAGGAGAACATCAGTATTGTATAGCTCCTCCGCCTTTTGAGTACTGTCCACGGTGCCACACTTGTGACTTGCCTTTAATTATGACGTCGGGTGGTTTCCTCTCTTCTGCTACTGCATACATTCCACCCAGTAGCCTACCAGGAACATAGTCGTAGGGCCATATCTTGTTGAGGTGGACGATTATCAGCTGCGTACGGAGTTGTGTGGACGAGGTGGTTTGTGGGTAAGCGAACAATCACCATACGGAAGGAGTGTTTGCTCCAAGGGTGGTAGAAATTTCGGTGAGAGGTAGGGGTGGGGGATGGACCAGTAATTTGGGCGAGGTCTCCCTTGCCGTTGACGCTGCTTCGACTGTGCCTGTCGTCATGTATGTTTCTTCTGTCTCCCATAAGACTTCTCTAAGTGCTTTCGTGCAACGTCAAAGGCCATCCTCTGCCCTCGCTCAGACGCAGTCCATACTCCGGCGCATTGTCGGTTGCCACTTACTTGTTTGGTACAGAGACATCGGAGGGGACTCTCACTTCACGACTCATGGGTGTCTTGAGTGGTGACACACCAGATGATGTGTGCACTGCAGCCCTCTACGCTAGATGCTTCAATAAAACATCCTAGTTGATTTTAAAAATGCAATGAAGTCCCAACTGAAGTAAAGTGGAACAGAAGGAGTGGCTGAGACTTAGGCAGAACCAAGTATTTTGGTTGCAGCAATGACAAGGATGTGAGATGCAAGTCTCGGCAACCCGGTATCGCTGCCACATCCTGCATTTCGTCATCCCTCTGCTGTGCCCCATCCACCCACTACTCAGTCTACTCTAGCATGTCCCTGCTTGTGCTGTCTTCATGTCCTTTTTTTAAAGTGCCACTGCACTTTGTCCAAATCCTTACCCCAAAAGTGCGCTAGTGGTTAGTCAACCGGAAAACCTGCTTCCACTATCGGTCAAGGTCTCAATCCGCTATATAAGGTTCAAGGATGCACAATCTCTGCTCATGGAAAGTGTAAGAATGAATGGGCTGCACTTCTTCGTCTTCGTCATCTTCTCCTCTGCTTTGGTGATTGGTTTTGCGGTTGGGCTTAACTTCAGGCCCAGCATCCACCAGAGAAAAGGGGACAGCTCTCCACGTGTCAAAGGCACCATTCACTTGAACGTGAACGATGGTGGAAGCATTCGCAAAAACATCACCTGTTTCACCGACAAAGGGGACTCTGTAAGGGGAAGTGGAAGGTCAGGTGTTGACTACAGGAAAGAGGAAGAAGATGATGATGAAGGCACTAGCTATGAACCAAAATATGGTGGCGACAGCAAACGTTACGGGGGACACGGCTCGGCTCCCATTCAGGGTTGTGGAAGAGGCGGTGGTGGTGGATGCAATAGTGCTGATGGATCGTCGGTGAAAGGTGGCGATAGAACCATAAAACACTACCCCTTTCAAGCACCAGTCTATCCGAAATGAGGAAATGAAAGGAGAGGGTGTGGATCGCCTCTTTCGATTACTTAAATATTCCACTCTCCTTCACTCTTCAACGATGTTCTTTCAGTAATATGGTTGTGGGCGGGTGCTTTTGTTCTAATAAACGTCCTTCTTCTCATTTAAAATTAAATGCCTAAAACGGTTTCCTTTCAGCATGGTAAGTTGGACAGCTGGGGTGGGAAAGTGGCCTTGATTTAAACATGGGTAGGGGTTGAGGGGTGTTGCGTGGAGTAATGGGAGTGGTGCGAAAGGTAATTCCTGGTAATCCGCATCCACCGTTCCATTCCGTAGCCAATCAACCATCTCACATCCACCTGACCATTCACTCGGTCATTAATCTACCTATTCACGCATTCGTCCACTCATAGTTGGCAATCTCCTCATTCGTCCTCCTATCCACTCCTTTATTCAGGGAGTCGCTTCACTTTCCGTCATGTGCCTTTGTCAATGAACCTCTGCATTAACTTGGAGGCTGACTATCTTTCCAGTATCTCTGGCAACATGGACTTCATAAATGATAAGTCGGACAAAGGATACGTGGCAATAGAAAACGACGAGGAAGAAGGACAGGCCTTCGCACCTCTCATTTTCCAAACATGTTTCCCCACCTTCCTCCATGCATTCATTCATCCCCAATCCATCTACCTGCCCACCCTCCCACCCGTCCATCCAATCACCCATCCCCTCTCCATCCCCTAATCCACTATTTATCACTCGATCAATTTTACTTGCTCACCCATTCATTCTTCCGCCTATCCACTTCTCCAGCCACGGAGCCACACCTTCTGCAGTTGTGTACTCCTTTCCACTTTCCACGCATCATCTCATAGGGTCAAAATCAGTGGGCACTGAAATCCTCCGGTGTTTGCTCAAGTGAAAATATATGCTCTCAGCACTGGTCAAGGCCTCCATCGCCCATATAAGATTGAAGATTAAGCAACCTCCCTTCATCAAAAGTGCGAGGATGAAAAGTCTGCACTTCGTTTGCTGCATCATTCTCTTCGTGGTCGATGCTACCTTTTGGGCTGAGGCCAGACCCGATGAACATCGCGAGGAAGTGAACGACGACCTGCGTGACTTGCGAAGTTCACGTTCAGAGATGTCGCTTGAAGGAGGACGTGGCCCATTTAGCAGTGGTAACATAAGCTTGGAGATGGCACACGAAGAAGACGCTAGCAGGAACATGGTCAGTCTTATCAAGAATGGTGATGTAAAAGGTGGTATCAAGGGGGAAGAAGGCCAAGTAAAGGGAGGGAGGAAGGAAAATGACGATGATTTCTGCAATGGAGATGATGCCGGCGCGAAGGACAATGAGTACGGTGAGGAGGCTGAGAAGGAAGAGGATGAGGAGGAGGAAGAGGAAAAGGAAGACTTAGGCATGCCCACACTGGGATATGGATCGTCGTGGACAGGTGTGTTTGACGGTAAATATTTTGACAGGAATGGTGACCACGAGTATCAAGGGGACGATGGAAGTGCATTCGATGGTCATACTGATGCGTCGAGTGATAGCCCCAGTCAGGAATGCATAAGGGGAGATGACGGTGCATGCAGAAGGTACGACATCTCTTCCACGAAATTCGGTCCAAGAGCGATCGACGTCTCCTCCTATTGCAGACCTGCTCGGCAGGTTTGACTTGACATAGTATTTGTGTGTGTGCGTCATTTTCCCCCTCTTTACTCCGATGTTTTATTGTTAATCACCCTCTAATCAAGAATTCTCTGCGACTGGGAAACAGGTGGAATAATTTTGCTTAAATAAAGACTTCTAAGAAAAAAAGGTGACTTTATGTAAAGGTAGGAATAGGACCCGAACAAAGCATGAAGCGTGGGGTTTCGGTAGAAGCCTTCTTTATAACATGCCTGGTTGTTAAGAGGTACTGGTTAGAGTCATGTCAACGGTACAGCTAATACCCTTTTTGGATATCAACATCCATTTATCCACACATGCAAACGTTCCTCCTCCATTTGTGCTTCCTAAAGCCATCCATCCCATTTCCATCCACTCGTTAAGCCACCCATCGAAATCGTTAAAGAATTTGAAGACGGAGTAGATGGACGGGAAGATGAAGACAGGGACAGAGAACGCACTGGCATAGAAGAAGCTGAAATGGTAGCAATTTTGCAAAGTACGCGTTGGCAAATCGAGTGTGGAGGCCTCATTTTTCTAATGAACATTGGGACAGTATGGTGAGATCTTCGACTAACTACCCATCCCCTATATCACCAGTTTGTTCCATTCGTCTTCATCTGGTTCTGTCACTGACGTGGTACCAACAAAAGCAGAGTTGGTTGCGCTGCAGTGAGGTACCGCCTTAGAGTAATCCGGGAAGCAAGGGGTTCGCTTTGTTTAAGGCCTACTCAAGGGTTGGGTGCTTCGGCTAAAGTCATGACCTCGTTAAACCCCCTTCCCTATGCGCTCTGTTTTTACCTACCCCCTACTTATCCATTCAGTTCTTTGGCCATCCATCCAGCCTTCTTTTCCTCCATTCATCCTCCTGACTTTCATGCACCTTTATGTCCACTAAACCATGCTTTAATGCTCCGTTAATTTTGTGCTACTTGCCATTGCACTTAATGGAAAGTATTACACTTAAAAGTCCACCGGTATTCCATCAACCGGAAACACCTGTTCTCACCTTCGGTGATGGCCTACTCTTCCCACATAATTTTCAACGCTCACCTTTGCTCACAAGTTGAAAACTGAAAGTAATGG
>LWMK02000499.1:0-34726 GCA_001693075.2 Taenia saginata
TGGTCTGAAGGCCAAATCAATTCTCCTCACGAACATGTGACATCAGGGCGACTTTAAGTAGGTCGTGAAGCCTACATCAAAGCGTGTTTGAGGGCAAATAAAGGTGATCCACTAGGTCTAGCCCGATGTCTCTTGATTTTCAACGAATAAACAATTTTAAGCAGTCACCTGAGTTTGTGGGAGCTTAGCTAATCATGCGGACTTTCGGAAATCTTTGAAGAGATTCGTTTGGCATAGGTAAATCCACTTTGCGCAATTTTCATTGCAGCCACAACAAGGCGGCGCAAATGGATGTGACAATGGTTGCTGGTACATGTACCGCATCAAATAAAAGCCGCCAAGGCATTTGGCCATGATAATGTTTAAGACGAAGGAGCTAATTTGACTCCTTAATTTGGATAGGGTCCATGACTTCATTTGCTTGCTGGAAATACCTGCGTTGGTTAAAATTTATAAGGACAAATGCTTGAGATGAAAGAAAAAATGCAGCTGCGATGGAGTCTATTATGAAAGAACAAACTGTGTTGGGAAGAGCCAAAGTGGATGAAAGAGCGTTTACTTGCAAAGGACTCGGTCCAAACATCACCCACCCTTTCATGTGCTTCAACCTTCCACCTGCAGGTTTTAATGTCTGCCACATAGCACACTAGGTCACATTTGCTTGACAGCAAAGATAACGCAAATTGTATGCATCGATTCTGCAACGCTAGACTTTGATTAGAACAAACCAGCATCAAGCATGTGGCAAAAGAGGTGAGGGAAAGGCTCCAATCAAATTTGTCACATGAGCAAGAGGCTTGCATTAATGCATCCCAGCCGAATCGGAAGACCGAGAGATAGATTGTGTGGAGGACAATTGCGGTTCTGTTCTTTGTGGTATGCTGCAAGGGTACGTATTAACTTCATCACTCGCATTTCCACTGGTCTCATGTTCTGCCAATGCATTATTAATAAGCTAACATGAACGAAATCTACCTTTCATGAAAGGGGAAGACAGACCAGATGTGTGGGGCTCTCGAGTAGTTGGACGACCGGTGGGACAAACGGAGGAATTGAAATGCCGATATGGCGATCAATTCGTAAGTGCTTGTTATAACATACTTTCATGTAAACATTAAGTACTTACCGCAAATATTAACGTTGATTGTGCTCAAAATTATTATCTTGACAACAATTGTGTTTAGGGAGCAGAGATATTGATGGAGGGATCACTGAACCCAATGTCGATTGAGGGGGGCCTATGCAAGATAAATGATGAAATCTGGGGCAGTTCTTGTCGGCTGGAAGCAGGTACGCTAACTTCGTTCCCAAATGTGCATTTTGAGCCTTCAAAGCAGCAAAAGTAAATGAAGCGGACTCTTCATTTATGAGTGCATTCTTTTCCGAATTCTATCCTCATCTCTCCTTACCCTTTCGATTACAGGCAGGGCATTCATCACCCTACAGGACGTGGAGTTGCAGGAGAGGCTCATTATTCTCAAGAACCCGACGAGTGACGAGCCCTTTACAGTAACATATTTTGTGCAATGCTGCAATTTTCCACGACCTGCAGAAGGTATTCAAAGGCTTAATTATGAGTAACTTTACACAAATTCCGAAGTCTGACTGTACTTGTGTGTGGTTAATGGCAGATGAAGTTGATCTTCAGACCTCGCATCCGTTCTCATGGTTTGTCAAAGGCTTGACGTCCTTTCACATCAGTTTTGCCGTTCGAGGAGCAGATAGCAAAAACATAGTAAATCACACCCCTTACCTTCCTTGTGATTTTCGTCGTTTTAGGTGTTTTGCATAAATGTTGGAAATTTGACAATGAATTGTGATTTATTTAAGCACTATGCGTCTTTTCGAATAGACATACCTTCATGCTAATGGACAGCAGCTCTGCGTATGGAAAGGACTCAATCTCACGCATTCTAACAGCACCAGCTGTAGTGAGTTTAAAACAAAACATCTCATGCATTTTTGGGTTTCGCTGAGGCATATTTTATCCGACGCTCCATCAGTACGTGCAACTGACTTTCCACTCTCCTTGGAAACCACATTCTCTTTACTGCAATTAGATGCGCATTTTCCAGGCCAATGCCGATGCCTAATTTTGTAGCCAACATGGTGAAAAACATTACCCCGGATCTGCGGGTTTTCAATGGAACATTTTCTGTAAATTCTGCCGTGGAATATGAGAACTTCGTTTGGGGCACTGCGAAATCCTACTTGATAGTGTCCGTGGATAATACGCAGAATGGTCAGTGAAATGACTATGCATTTTCAACTATCACAATTTCAGTTGTGTTTAGTAATTTGTCCTTCCCTTGTAATTAAAATGCATTGAAGGCCAACCAACTTGTCTGTTCGGGTTTTAATCAGAAAGTGTAGATAAAACAAGCCGCATGGCCTTACCGACTTTGAATTATTAAGCCTAATAATCTCGGCTTTAGGGACGTCACCGGAAGTGGATAGCTGCAATGGTAAGTTTTAGTGAGATGCAAATTCTTCCATGCATTCCCTTTGACAGTTGGCGATTTCTTAAAAACCCTTTTGCGAATCATGTTTTTCAGGATACCAACTGATGCAGAAGTTAATGCCTGCATTTGCCAAGCTGTGCACACGGGACGGTTAAAAAGATAATCAGTTTTTCCTTTTCACTTGGCGCTTTACTTCGCATTGTCCACACCAGCTCCTCTGACTTTGGTGCCTTCACATCTTGCAATGCAGCTTTGTAATGCTTCATCCGCCGCACCTGCTGTAGTCATTAGAGGAGTTAATCCAAATAAATGCTTATCGCTTTGCAAATGGTTGGTCTTGTGGCCTCTTTCACTTTGCTGCGATTTTTACTCCATCACTTTAACGCGATGCAATGGAGGAGAATCGAACATCTTGGGCTAAAGTCAAAACATCTGTGAGCTCACCAGACCTTTGACAATACGAATTTCAGGAGACACTACCCTCACTTGAAGCTCACGTGTTATAGGAAAGGCGCGTGAGCGAAATGAATGAACTGCCGATGTGATTTGACAATGTTAGTGCTTGCCATGGTGAGGAGAAAAACATTTAGTGAGTAGTCTGCGAACTCTATGATTCCTCAACTTCAACGCACTGTCAGGGCATGATGGTGATGTCTAAAAGGAGCCCGTTTTTAATTGCAAAATACAAAGCACTTCAAAGGAGGAAAAGACCAACTGCTATTAAAATTACTGAGTTAAAGGACCACAACTATACGGGAGCATAACTAATGCACATTGCAGGTGCAAGTGAGGTTCCGTACATGTTCCATGCCTTTAGGAGCACAGAATTTAATCCATAGGCCTATAGTCTTTCAGTTCGTAATCTTAACAGCATTCAGTCACAACACACATAATGCATAAAACGCCAGTCCTTTCACTCGGACAATCAAAGCGCTCACTCCCTGATTCGAAAGCAGCACTACCGCTTGTGAGAATTGTGCTGCAACTTTATTCTCATCTAGGTACTGTAAACGCTACTTCATATCACCCAACTCTCGAACAAGGAGTCATGCTAGCCTGACAACGCAGTTCAGGATCACGAAATGGATGGTTGCAATCCTGAGAATGCCACCCGTCCGGGAATAACACCATACCTTGTGTGCACAAACACACTTTGTGATTTGACCTCGTTAATACAAGTGGTCAATGGGCTGCAATTTCGTTTACAGATGAGAGCAAAAGCCTTTCCCGCCATTTGTCTTCCAGATTTGCCTGAGTGCTAATTTAAAGCTTACGGCATGTTCTTACAGGTTCGGTCTCTGCTTGTTTGNGAAAACCCTTTTGCGAATCCTGTTTTTTAGGATACCAACTGATGCAGAAGTTAATGCCCGCATTTGCCAAGCTGTGCACACGGGGCGGTTAAGAAGGAAATCGGTTTCCCTTTTCCCTCGGCGCTTTACTTCGCATTGTCCACACCAGCTACTTTATCGTTGGTGCCTTCACATCTTGTAATGTAACTTTGTAATGCTTCATCCGCCGCACCTGCTATAGTCATTAGAGGAGTGAATTCAAATAAATGCCTATCGCTTAGCAAATGTTTGGTCTTATGGCCTCTTTCACTTTGCTGCCACGACTATACGGGGGCACAACTAGTGCACATTGCAGGTATAAGTGGGGTTCCGTAAATGTTCCATGTCTTTGGGGACACAGGAGTCATGCTAGCCTGACAACGCAGTTCAGGATCACGAAATGGATGGTTGCAAGCCTGAGAATGCCGCCCGTTCGGGAATAACACCATACCTTGTGTGCACAAACACACTTTGTGATTTGACCTCGTTAATACAAGTGGTCAATGGGCTGCAATTTCGTTTACAGATGAGAGCAAAAGCCTTTCCTGCCATTTGTCTTCCAGATTTGCCTGAGTGCTAATTTAAAGCTTACGACATGTTCTTACAGGTTCGGTCTCTGCTTGTTTGCAGTGAAGCTACGTGCGCACACCCAGATAAACTATTGCTTCCCATTTGGCGGACATGCCAATCCAAGTGTAAGGGTTCCATGGTTGTGAATGCAAGGCGTGTGGAGTGAGAGGATAAATTTTGTAGTCGAGGAAGAAGAGCTGAAAGTGTGCTCTCGATGAAAGGATTTTGCTTACTTGGCAGCGAAGTTTTAGAAGGGTAGGAGTTTCACATAGATAGAGGACTTTATTTATGCCAACAAAGCGAGTGGAAAAGAGTGGGACTTGGTGTTCTAGATAAAAGATTTTAGTTCATATGACTGCAAACGAGTGGAAAAAGCAGAAATCGCCCTAGAGATGAAAGGATTTCGCCATCATTACTGCAATGCGAGTAAAATGAAATGCTCTGTTCAGAATAAACTGGTTATGCGAATGCGTCCACAATAAGAGTGGAATTGGGCTGAAAATTGCTCTAAAAGGGATTAATTTTGATAGTTTGCCTGCTTTACTAGGAAAAGTATGTTCCGACCCACTGCTTTTAGTTCCTTTTCGGTGCTGCTGAAGAGTCGTAAACTTACTACTTCTCGTTTGCAAAATTCGTGGAATGAAGAGCACGAAATAGAGGTAGCGATAGCCAATGCAAAGTGAGTAGTTTCTGCTCACCTACCTAGCTCGATGTAGCCACCTACTTGTGTAGTTGGCATCAGTTATCTTCTTCAATGCTATTGCACTCAAGCAAAACCTGCATGCGATTGCAAGGTGTGAGGTTGCTGGTGGGATTCCATGCATTAGAACATGAGAATAGGACATCATGAGCTGTCTCAAAGGCGAGTGCCACTTACACGATGAATGAGGCTGAAGGCAAGATGGACAGAATGGGACCAATATCTGAATCTTACTACTTTAAGTAAAAACCAAACTCTGGGCTCCATTTTCTCATCAGAGGATGGTATCGACGTCAATCGCAACTTTTGGATGCTTTCTTTACATTGAGCCTAGAAACCTTGCCCTGCTTTCTCTATTCCAATGATTAATTTTAAGTATACCATCAGTCACTAATCACCAAGGTGTCGTGTATCATTTAGAGTGGTGTGAGAATGTTGGATTAGGAGAGAAACATCCTGGTCGCGGCTTTGACTGGGGTCTCCTAGCAGTCATGTAGGCATAAGTCATGCACCCAACCTAATGACACTCGCCAGCAAACAAAGGCATTTGCACCACTCGAATTATTCAGCCTGCTTTTATCATAACACATTTCAAGCAAATATGAGCGGGTATAAACCGTAATCTTAAAAAAATTATGTATAAGTAAGGTTTCGCAATAAAATGACCAAATTTGCTTTAGTGGACTAGAACCAGCTTCCTTGATTCGAACGATAAGCTGGATTGTCTTCGACACCATATAAAGGGGATCGCTTGCCAGGATTAAGCTAAGAGCATCAAGCTGAGAGCAATGAGCATGCCATAAAGACACAAAAATATGAGAAGAAGAGCCAATTAATCACTGCATATTTATTCCGACAAAAATAACCATGCGATGCAGGTTTAAAAGAACTGGTTCTTAGGTGCAGAATACCTGTGCCTATTCAACTATAAGTGCGCTCCTCATAGCAGATTTCACGCATGACGAAGTACGGATTGTGGAAACAATGTCTCTGTGTGTGCTCCTTTCCCCCAGCAGTAGCATAGCATATTGTGATTTTGTGATTATTTAGAGGGAACTGCAAACAAGTGTGTGTTGATTTCGCTGCTTCTTCAGTAGCTCTTTAGCACTACTTTAAAACAAAAGTGCCGTGAAAGTTTACCAAAGTTCATTTTGTTGAGGCCAACCTCTAAGTAACCAAACCATTCAAGGAACAGACGGTCATCATTTAACGCCTCCACGAACAGCTCTACCCATTTGTCCACCAGTACATGATAAAATAGGTCAAGTTTCTCGTCCTTAATCACGAGAACTAGGGCCTGCTCATTCTCATATCAGTTCAACTGCTCCGTATACTCATCGCTGCGCAGCCAGCAACAATTTTATCCTTATAGAGGACTCCTACTTTTCACAAATATCTTCCATCTTAAATTCCACAATTGCGTCACTGATGACCGCGACCATGTGTTTGCTTTCGACAAGTAACAATGAAGACGGATTTCTCATAAAGAAGGTCCAGGCGCACACATCCACACCCAATTAATCTAATGCCTTTTTCCAAATCAACTACTTTTGAGTTGCGTTTTTAATTTAGATGCAATTGACAAGCAGTCATATATTTAACATCAAACATGGATAGAATCGGTTTCCGTTCAATTCATAATTTACCCATTTTCCTACTTTTCTGTGCTAGCGGGTGAAGTCCGCCTTCCATTTCCATTGCATTGATGTTCATTTCTCTAATTATCTTTCCATAAAGTTTATTCCAGCGGGCTAATCTACTGCGATTCGAGTTAACATTGTCTTTCGCTGCCTCAAATGCTTGACGATTCAAACGTCCCAGGCTTTTTGCATACAATTTAGCGTTTTTCGCTTATAACTAGCTCATACTGGCTCGCTGTTCACACTATTCGCCACACAACTTGAGTTGCCTTGCAGCACGTTGAAGCACTCATTTACATAAGGGAGGCAGTGACTCAGGCAAAGGGTCTAAGTAGACTGCCACAAATCCTCTGGATCGGAGGTGAATGGTGGGTTCTCGCTAGGACCCTTAGCGTTAAGCCTTGAGATGGGGATGATTCCTATCCAAATTAAGCGAACGTTTCATCACGTCATCACAAAAGGAACAATCAATTTTAAAACGACAGCAGCTCAAAAATCCCAGGTTCTGCCTCTACTTAGACCGAAGTAGTAAATGACGTGAAGTACCGAAAAATACCAATAAAAGTGTACAATAGCAAGTCAAAACCGAAGTCACCTAATAGAGCTCATCCCCATGCACAATCGGAGGCCAAAGTCATTTATTATCTAAAAATTTTAATCTGAATCTATCCACGCTTACAGTCAGGTGGTGAAATCAACTTCGCCATGAGCAATTCATCCTCACATAAACTCTTATGACCAACGGTGTGTCAACAAACGAATTCCACCTATACGTGCATTGACATGGAAATAGCAATTCTACCAGAGGAATTCCATCCATACGCACAATCACACGGATGAATTAAAATGTCAGATACCTAGCGCAAACCATCGCTGAGTCCTGCACAGCGCTTCGCCTAAGCAACATTCATCACCACTCATAATCACATGGCAAATTCACGCTTGGCAAACCGACTTACATTCATTCGCCTGGCCACATTTCGAAATCATCTTCTCCAAGAGCTTTGTTCACACCCAAACTCACGCGGTTAATTTATCTCAAACGTGATTTTTCCACATCTGCAATCGTATGACAAAGTGCAGTCCATCAATCAAATCCATTTACACCTCCAGTCACGCGGTAAAAACAGCTTGACTGAAGGGAATTTTATCCACACCAAATTTCACCTGGCAACGGTTCACTGAACAAATTTGATTCACGACTCAAGTCATAGCGCCAAATCAAACGCGGCAAACGAAATTAATGCACTTGGACAAGAATTCTGCGACATCTCCATCAACGTTGCGGAATCATAAGGCCAAGACAATTTCATAAAATTGAGTGCATTCTTGGTTCATAACACTTTACATACATGCCGTTGCCCTGCAGTCGGAATTCGTGCGCATACATCAAAGATACTGTCTAAGCTGTACGGGGTCTGCTAAGATCATCGTAACAGCGTTTGTGACTACTTCCTCTCTAGACACTTGTTCTTCCGCCACGACTGCTATCAAGTGAAGGCTGGCAACTGCTACGGACGTGGTGGCAGCATTTGATGCCTTAAGAAATACGTCCTTGGGAAGAAGCTGCCTTTCCTGAAGCACTTGTTAGCAAGCCTGCAATGTTAACGGTATCTGTTGAGGAGGCCAAGAAATAACGAGCCGTCTTACTTAGGCTTTTGAGTGCACTAGTGTTGTTGCTCATGCTCATCTCATCCACACTTTCCTGAATGTAATTTGTCTATGCAAAAGGCCGCTGAAAGCATCCATGACTACCTGGTTGAGCCTAGTAGCATGAGGGGACGATAGTAAGAGAACGTAATTAATGCATGGCTGCCGAATGTCTTTCTGTCTAAAAGGGAGCAAAGCATAGAGGTAATTGACACGCCTCATTACTTGTCTCAGTTATACGTGCAGAGTAAGGAAGTTGCTGGATGCAATGCGTTTATTGAGACAACGAGCAGGTCATGAAGTGCTCCCTTTAAACGGGAAAGCTAATCACATAGAAGCGGTACAGACTAATATGACAGCATTGAAGTTCAGCAGATGCAAAACGATTTGACAACAAACTCACACCTCCGAGTTGTTGGCTAGTTAATGACAACCAAAAGGCCTTTTCTATCTTCAAGATCTGAAAGACAATGGCGTGTTAACTCCATTCTTCTCTTAATCCGAGAATCATCCACCCTTCCGTCTCCTCGGATTGTGTGACTTGATTGGCTATGAGGATTGTGGTCGCATCTGCCCATCATGAAACAAGTATCTTCCGGTGCCTATGGAGGGATAAATGATCGAATTGATGAAGGCCACCAGTAGAAACCTGACAAAATCGGCTTTTGTAAGCTAAGCAGTTGAAGGTGCGGGAAATTGCACCTCAGTTTTGACAGAGGTGCTTGACAGCGCAAATGATGCAGGCAATGTTAAATGACCTTGCAGTAGGGAACCCAAATGCTATCACATTGATTTTAACTCGTCTATGTATGTATGCTATGTATGCCATCATCGACCTTCAGCTGACTGCTGTTAAATTTGGCTCACACAAATTTGGCACTGGACGCTTCGCAAGGGTGCAAGTTTACGAGCTTTCCAATTTTCCACATTCTCAGACAATTTACGAAGGTTAAACAAAGGCAGTTTTGTATGTTTTACAGGCTCGAATGGTGCGGCACACAAATGTAGCCATCAGAAGACAGGACGGCTCAAGACCNCGCAGCACACAAATGTAGCCATCAGAAGACAGGACGGCTCAAGACCACCAAGCTCATTAAGCTTTATGGAACTTTGGTCAGCATATCTGCTACATCTCTGAAGGGGAATCGCGCTAGCAGTTTTGTATGTTTTACAGGCTCGAATGGTGCGGCACACAAATGTAGCCATCAGAAGACAGGACGGCTCAAGACCACCAAGCTCATTAAGCTTTATGGAGCTTTGGTCAGCAGATCTGCTACATCTCTGAAGGGGAATCGCGCTAATCTGCTACATCTCTGAAGGGGAATCGCGCTTCACGAGGAGATGCAAGAGCCCAACATTGTGATGCAAGTCCTACATGTACTCGTAACTCCTCTGCTTAGATTACAAGAGGACATTATAGGGCACGGTCAAACGCACCTAATTTTTGAATATCTGCCAGTGGATCTCGTGGATAGTAATTACAAAAGTACTGGATTGCCTCCAAACACTGTCAAAGTAAGATTATTCTTGTGCTGCTATTCAAGAGATTATTCTTGTGCTGCTATTCAAGAGGGTGTTTGCGTACCAAATGCCGCAAGGTCTTCAGTTCTGTCATATAAGGCGCATCGTCTAAAGAAGTGTGGATCTCATTTGCTGAGGCCAATGCTAGCTTTGAGCATTTATTGTGCAATTCAGTTTGCTGCGTACTAAACCTCAGCGACTCTTGGGGAGTGTGAATAGGAGAAGTTAGAAAAGTCGAAATCCGAAGAGCANTCAGCGACTCTTGGGGAGTGTGAATAGGAGAAGTTAGAAAAGTCGAAATCCGAAGAGCACTAGCAGAACTTGGATGTCAAGGAGCAGCTTGTGCGTCCTTTGAACGACTTTAATCGTGCCATCATGCCTTTCGACTATCTGCCCTTTCGCCATGCCAACTAGTTGCATTGCCATATTTGTTGCCCTATACGACACAGTCCCAATCCATCATTAGGTGCCACATTTATTAAGAGAAATGTGTTGGGTCTCTTTGTGGCGCTGCACGATATTGAACAAAGGCAGCACCGGTTGAAATGGAATGACTGAGGTGTGTGCTGCGTCAAACGTGAACTGCAAGTGCTAAATTATCCTACAAGCCGAAGTTGAGCATCTGAAGCATTGAATCTAGTGGAATCAAACTTTATTGCATGGGCTATAATTGACACCATTTTAGAGCAAAAAACAATTTTGACACAAAGGCATTTACGATTCGTAACAGTATAAATCCACACAATGGAAGAACTTGGTAATGCATTTAATAGTTTAGGATCAGTCCAGCACCGTACCGACCCAAGCAAAGGTCATGACCTACAAATGAGGAGTCTTTGTCCATTGGTGATTGCAGTGAATCTGTCTCTCTCAAATGCGTTTCTGAGGACTCACCTCCAACTCTTCAGTCAAATGCAAGCAGGATCTTAAGCTAGTTCATTCGACACAGCAATAGCATGCAACTACTGACCAAAACGGTCTTCCCAATCCATTCCCCACCTAAACTCTTCTTTTAAAGCGGAGTTCAAGCAGGCTTCCTCAGCTGCAATGGATCAGACCATTCTCCATCTGACTATCGCACCTGCTTTTGATATCATATAGGCATAGGCACTCTAGATTTTAGATATACGGAAAGATTCTGGTTGATTTGATGCTGAAGACTCTGGAGATAAGATCCATTGCATTATGCTAACTGACCCCACGTAGTCGATGCTGCGCTATAAAATGACTGTGACAAGCCGTCAAGTTGCCGACAATGAGGTTGTGGTAGCAGGTATCTGCCTGAGTTATGACCTGCACCACAATCAAGTCCATGCAGAGGTCCTTCAAATGTGCTGAAGCACCTGATATCACTCTTAAACGAATGACAGTTATAGGGAATACTTTGGTTGCTATACTTGGAAATGTGAAAGGTCAATAGGCTCCAGGGTTGAAACCACAAAAAGACCTTAACAACTGGTGCATTCCCGTCATGGACGATTCCCAAACTATTGCCTCATTCCTGCCATGCAGTCCTGTGTTCTGAGTTGTGATTGCAATTGTTCCCGCAATGAAGCACCTGCCACACCGTCTTCTCTCTATTTACTACCATTTATCTCTAACTGTCTCCTGTCGTAATCCGGTCTGTGCACTAACCATTTTTACAGAAGAGCAGACAAGTTTCTGGAAATCACGGAACTTGATACAGTGACTTGAGCTGCTAGTGTGTGAAACCTGACTTTTGTGCGAGCACCAGAGCAGCATTTTTTACTGTCACCTAATCAACTCTCTCGCTCATTCGCTTTCGCTTTATTGCCTCTGTACAGTAGGATTCGGCTTCAGCCATACATTTGACAAGAGTTTGAGAAGGCATTCTAGCCTTGGAAAGCTAGGCAGCTGCAATCGCCTTCAATAATCACTGTCGCCACATGTTTAGCTGATCAGAAGTCATTTCAAATAGTCTACCCAGCTTTGCGAAACCGAAATTTGTTGACATTTAAGCTCCATTTTTGGAGTGTTTATATTTCTCCACCACCTACGCCACATGTCCGAGTCATCTGCTTAGCGGATGTGATGTTTTACATTTGCTTTAATAACTAATAATGTGTTACTCAATCCGAACGCTGAAATATGAATCCATGTTGCTCACTGGGAAACATGAAACAGTCAGTCCCATCTGATTCTGTAATAAAGGCGGAAGACTCTTAAAGCTTGTGTCGTGGTTGCTCAATGTAAAAATCGACTCTTGTTCCCTTCGACGTGAGTGAAGTTAGTCCACACTCACTACTGGTACTTCATGATGAGAATGAGCTGGCAGAATTCATGCTGTCCTCTGTCCTCAAGCAGAGACTGTGCAGGTGCACCACTGTGACACATAATCGCTGTCTGACAACCTGCAGCTCTTCTGTATTTGTCAACAAAATTTTGATTTATTCCTACCTTTGCATTTGATGCCCTAACATGTAATTTTTAAAGGAGGACTTGACCCAGATTTCAAATAATAGCTTCAAATGCACTCGTCTTAATCAAACACTGGTTACTTAGTGCACATCCGAGTGTTTTAAAAACAAAAATGCTGTAAGACCTTGGTATTTGGCCAACAAAAGGGCAAATTCGGGAGAAGATTCGTAAAGCCAAGTTCATTCCCGTTGGAATTGTGCTTGGAAGGCAAAGCCAATGTTTATATCCTGGTTTAATCTAAGAGTTCTTGGCTACACCGCAGGGTTCTCACACAACTGAAAACCAATCCACTTACAGAGAAGAAAATTTCTGTGTTTGCGTATCTGTCTCTTGCCCTCCTCGTCCCCAGCCCACCTTTGTGAATCTGTATTGATGGTGTGATGCAATTCATTTGGGTTGAAGTAAAATCTCTGAGGCATGGTGGTCTTGTGAGCATATGGATTTAGGATTGAGTTGAAGAGCGTAGGCACAAGAGGGAAAATGTGCACAAGGGGGAGAAAAAGGGCTTAATTGCAGAAATAATCAAACTTGATGGACTATTAATTCAGTGGCCTGTGTCAATCAATTTTTCACGCAACGTATGAAAATTTTCAAGCCGTATTATTNAGGACTTAATTATGGAAAACATTAAACTCGATAGACTATTAATTCAGTGGCCTGTGTCAATTAATTTGTAACGCAACGTATGAAAATTTTCAAGCCGTATTATTTGGTAAGAATGGTATCCACGGGGATCATTTCATGGCATGGGTTTTTTGAGGTAAACACAAGACCATCTTAGGTAATCCACATTGTTCGGAAGCTGTTGCTGTAAAGCGATAGCATTGTTTACTACTCCAATCCGCATGATGTTGGCAATTGAATAGCCTGGTACAACGCCTTGATTTGGGAAATACTCTGGAAAGCTAAATTAGGAGTTAATTCAGTGCTGTGACATTCGATTCAAATAATCGACGTGCTTACCTTCTTTTAGAAATACCTGTCCAGTTATATTCCCACTGCTTTACTCTTTTCAGCGGACCTATTCTTCCAACGTCACTTCGAGCTATGACTACTTGGATGTAGAATGCGATCTTTTGTAGGATGCATTGCAATGTCCAAGAAGTACCACATTGATTGCGTCTGAGAAGAGGACTGTGATGTCTTTTTTGCCTATCTTTAGTCATAACTACCAGTGAGTCGGCGCACTCACTGTGCAAGCACATTGGCGACCTCTGGTGACGTCAATGGTGAGCACAATTAGTGTCGAGATAATTGACACGTGAAATGAATTAGTTCATGACTTTGACTTATCGCTAAGTGGAATTAGTGGCTCTCAGAGTTTTGAAATAATACGAGTACCTTTAGATTTGAGGCAAAAAAAGCAATTTTAAATCCCCAGTAGTACTATCAACCCTTCGTTCACTGCTTGAATCTCAGTTTGTCTTGCATCAGAATTTAAATCACAACTCATTTTGTGGAGTTTTGATCCAAAGTAATGCGATGCTGGTCACACTAACAACTGCAGATAAACCGGGAAAATAGTCTCGTTAATGCAGAACACAGTATTGAGCCAAAGTATAATTCTGTCCTTGGACTGTGCAGCACGACCGAACGAGCTAGGTCTAGCACCAGTCGAATAATACAGCACAAAGTAGTAACTGCCTATGAGATTAGTGTGCCTTTATCGTTACATGTTATATTGATGATGTCGAGGCATGAACTGAAGCTAGCTGCCGTCTATGCGATACGTAAAAATGCATTGGTGGAAGGCTTGTCATGATTATGAGGATGGCACAAAGTTGTCAATATTTGTCACGGCTTCCTCTCAGGTAAACAAACACTAGCCTTTTTCTTGATGTGAACCACTACATATATGTTTCAGATGTGGTCTACTTATTCGATCGCCAGTAGTAAACAAAACTTATGTCCTCTGTGGTAATGCTATCGGTGGCAATCTGTAAGTGTCGCATATTTTATAAGTCCTCCCATGTGTTCATTTAACTTTACCCCTCGGTTATGCTTCATCCCGTGATAAAATGATTGATGCGCGTGTAGCNATGTTCATTTAACTTTCCCCTCGGTTGTGCTTCATCCCGTGACAAAATGATTGATGCGCGTGTAGCTGCGCCATCGACGCAAGATGAGTTATCCCTGCCTGAATAAATACGCCCCCCTAAATCTGACTTAGGATCGGATTTTCTCGCCTCAGTTTATTAATATCTACCATACTTCGTGGTTAGCATTTATAGAGGAAGNTTACCATACTTCGTGGTTAGCAGTTATAGAGGAAGCAGGTCACGCAGTCAAGCTATTGTCGCAGTGGTAACAGGTTTTCATCTAAATACGAAGTGCTGAAAAGATCATTAGAATGGAGCAAAATGGACCTCCAGCCTGGCATCGATAGTGTAGGCATTGCGTAAACAACTGTGGACCTGTCAGTACATGCTTCTCAAGTACACATCAGTGTGTTTCGGCTGCACCACATGCACAAGGTGAGTTGCGTCACACACTATCACATAATTTTTGCGTCTATTTGGATGTCTACACATAGGCGCATTATTTGAACTACTCTGAGAACATAGCATTTATTCGTGCAAGCAGAGTAGTCCGTCATGTTATAGATAGTAGAGGTCCTTCACTTTCCAGCTGGAGTTACCATCTTACCAAATCAACTAGATATTTTCATGAGAAATAGGAGCCATACAACAGCTGGGTAGTGGCTTATTGGTGGAAGTTGTTGTGGATGGAAAGACTTCATATAGCACTTTACGGCACCCATCTATTCCTCAGGCCATTCAGTTGGTTGTGTGCGTGAATGGCCAATTCAGTTAAACGCAGTGAACATGAAGGAAACCTTGAGTGCTTTGCATAGCCGAAGTCTGTTGGATCATCGAAATGGAATGTAATGAGTATCAACATGATGCGAAACGGTCTTTCAAGTATTTATTTAAGGTCAAGAATTCGTGCTGGTAGATATCTCTAACCAAAATTTTAATGTATTATGCAATCGAGAGGCACATCCCATCTGGCTCTTAATTTTGAGGAAATATGCGCTTGTCGTACTCGCGCTTCCTACACCTCCGCATTTATGACAGCAACAGTGGTTGGTACTTTGGCGCTGAAGGTCTTCCNTTACACCTCCGCATTTATGACGGCAACAGTGGTTGGTACTTTGGCGCTGAAGGTCTTCCCACTTTCACTTTAACTGCGGTTTCATCGTACTACCCAATCAACGCTCCGAAATTTAATTAAAGACCTTATAAATGCACACATACAACTTGGATAATCATTGCTAAACGAGATGATACGAATTGTTGCTATTCTTGTTTCTGTTGCCCTCTTCTCAGGTATGTATTCTTCTCCTCATTTTCATTTTACTTCTTTCCAATTTTACTTGCTACAGTGGTTCAAAGTGTGCAACAATTCAATCCTATTTGACGTGCTAGCTCTTTCCACACCAGCACTTTAATTAGGACATCAGGGCACACCTTGAATAAAGTTGAAGGTCACAGTAGAGGAAGACCAAAGCAGACAGATTTTCTGTTTTGTAGACGCAACCACGCCAAAGCTATGGGGGTCGCGAGTCGTTGGAAAGGAGTCTGGATCTTCGGGCCCGATGTATTATCTGACTAGCAGCAACTTTGTAAGTTTTCTAATGTGGTAGATTGGGCATGCGCTGGCCTAAGAAGAATGCTTATTTCGATTGAGGTAAATATTTAGTAGTTTGTCTGTTGTAAGTAAAATGGGGCCTTTTGCATCAATAAGTCATAATCGTCTTTGAATTTGTGATTATGTACAAACGCTTACTTGTGTAATCTCTCCTCTTGGATTGCAACTATTATACACGATTCAACAAGAAGTGAGTTAGTAAATGAAGGGGAGAGCTGTAAAGTCAACGAAAGGGTTTGGGGCGAACCGTGCAGCAATCGTGATGGTATGCTGGATTTTCTTGACCAGAATGCGTTGTAATTAATGGAAACCCCAATGAACCGGTATTTGACTAATATCTGACTGCAAGATTCGGTTTTTAATAAGAAGGCGCAGAGTCACTGGCCGTCTTTTCAATGTCAATTCCTCCAAACTGCGTCACCCATAGGGCATCTGGAAGACCGCTTCACCCTATCCCAACCTTTTCATTCCCCCTTTTTTTGCTTCACCAAACATTGCGCTCAAGCACTCTACTTTGCGAGGTACTTAATCTAGCTTATTTGCCACCATCGTAGAATAGCAGTTTGAACTACATGCTCTCCTTTTTCTTAAAAAAACAACAGCTCTGATGAACTTCTACGGAATCAGTAAGATATTTCAACGCTTTAGGCAATGTTACCATCACACTGAACGACGTGAATGCGCAAGAGAGTTTGGTGATGATTGGAACTGACCCCATCACTCCAATCTCCTCAACAACATACTTTGTACCAAGAAGCCAGTTTCCAAAGCCTGCTCTCGGTAATTTGTACATTGACTTTGCCTAAAATTGAAGAAAGGTGTCGAGTGAAATGCAAATAACATGCAACAACTCTGTATTGCAGGTGCGCATCCTACTAATAGCTTTGGCGATTAATCCCTCGTGCACCTAGTTATTAATGTGTCGGCGTGGATGTTTAGCTGTCTTGCAATTAACTTATTTTGCTCCCATGATTTCCGGCTATGAACTTTTGCTTTAATTCACTAGAACCTGAGGTTAATTTGCCACACTGTTTGGCTTGGTAGATGAGGTTGACCTGGAAACGTCGTTCCCCCTCTCGCGATTTGTCAATGGCTCAACGTCATTCAATGTTAGCTTCGCTGTTGGAGGCGCAAACAGCACCTCGGAGGTAAGCCTGGCTTATTCATCGACTCCATGGAAAATTGTGGCGAGCTACAATCAGCTACATCTGCTGCATCCTAACACGTAGTAGAATTGTACACTCCTTGAATAAATCGTCAATCGAGTCAACTACTCACTTGCACGAAGTAGTACAACTTCTCCGACGGCGACTCATTTGTGCATTACAAATCTGTATACCTTAACGTTAATTAGGTCAGATTCGAAATAAACGGAGAAACTAAGTGTACTTGGTTGGGAATTGCACCTAATCAAACTTACGGTACCTTTTGCGGTAAGTCGAATGGCCTTTACACTGCAGTATTTGAGGCTTTCTTGCTCCATTTTATCGCCATGCACCAAACCTTCCTCAGCTTAAACAGGAATTATAAACTGTGATGTCAAGTTACTTATTAGCATCTCAACTGCGTAGTTTTATATTTTCGTCCCAACGCTGACCCATAACATCGTCGTCTTGCTAAATAGCTAGCTCCATCTAAGATGTGATTAGTTGTGCCTCAATTGTAGCTCCCATGGTAAAGGATGTGGAGGAGGACTTGCGAGTATTTCATGGGTCTTTTCCAACGAAAACCAATGAATCCCATGGATTCTTCGCATTCGCTGACAAAGCAACGTTTGTTTTTGTATCCATTGACCACACGCAAAGTGGTACCTTTGACGAACTCAACTCTAAAAATTAAGTGTCCATTTTAACACCTCAACTCATTTTTATTTTAAAAAATAACATGAGCAACTATGAGCTGTACGACTGAGCACATACAAACTAATCATGTGGCAAAATAACAGCTCATCGCACTAAACAAAAATGCATATGTGTGTTCCTGTTCCCACGCAATGTGATAAGTTATATTTCCATCTCTAGGAACATCGCCAGAGGTGGCAGAATGCAATCGTAAGTTGAAACGACTTATTCATTGTCCCTGTCGGCATTGCTAATCTGATGGAATTCACCGAAACTGAGGCCTTACAGCCCAGTCACCCAATTGTAAAATGTGTGGCACAGTTTGCAGCACCAATGCAGTATCTGTTGCTTGTTTAAGCTCCTAGAATACTAGGATGTAGCATGTTGCTTTCCGCGCTCAAAAATGAAGCTGCTGCTTTACTTTGACATTGTTGCAATAAATAGGACCTGAGCCGGGTCACATCACCGAGGGTAAGCTAGCATTTTGTGTGCTCTATGACCGACGGTTATTATTGTCAGCACTTAATTAGAGAGGTACAAATCGTCCAAAAACAAATATTTCCTGCCAAACTGGCATAATGTCATGCTGATTAGCTTGTTGGGGATTGCAGTTTGCCCATCAACTAAAACACGTTGTTTCCATGCTACATTGTCAGCCATGACGTTTGCCGGTAAGTGCTCACACCTCTGTATTCATCAACACTGCTTCGAAATTTCCGCACTTTGACTGTGCAGGCGCTGAAGTGTCGGAGCTGCCTCCTTCGAAAAGGCGGCTTCTTGTGCTTAACTAAACAAAGTGTAGTACTTTGGCAAAATGACCGCACTTCGAGCAATTCAACCTTGCTTACGGTTGTCTAAGTTGCTGTTGGCTTCTATTGCTGCCCTACTGTGACACCTTTCTCTCACACAGGAACTGCGCTGGGCCGTACCACCGGTGGTAAGCTGGCAATTGACGCGGTCTACGACCTGCGACTAATTAACCCAACTGTTTGCGTCAAATATGTTGCTTCTCCAGGATTATCCTGTAGATCTTAGAAAAATCACTATTCATGTAATGTTTAGGATTTATTCACATTTTTCGTGGATCTCTCCATCAGTAGTGTAATGTTCTCTTCAAATCCTTTCATTCTTCTTCTTCTTCACCTCGTTTACATTTCTTATGCGAGGTCTTAAATAAACATGTTCCATTCTCGCTGCATTTGTGATTTTCTCCGTTAAAATGCCTAATTTCCTGTTTCAGTTGTGCTCGTGTCATTGTGCTTGCTGCCGCTTTTGAGAACATGACAACTGCATGGACAAAGGAGATGAACCAGGGTATCGCAGACTCCTTCGCCNGCAATTCAACCTTGCTTACGGTTGTCTAAGTTGTTGTTGGCTTCTATTGCTGCCCTACTGTGGCACCTTTCTCTCAAACAGGAACTGCTCTGGGCCGTACCACCGGTGGTAAGCTGGCAATTGACGTGGTCTACGACCTGCGGCTAATTTACCCAACTGTTTGCGTAAAATATGTTCCTTCTCGAAGATTATCCCGCAGATTTTAGAAAAATAGCTATTTATTGTTAAGTTTAGGATTTCTTGATATTTTTCGTGGATCTATCCATCGGTAGTGTAATGTTCTCGCCAAATCCTTTTACTCTTCTTCTTCTTCACCTCCTTTCAATTTCTTGTGCAAGATCTTGAGTAGAGGCGTTCCATTCTCGCTGCATTTGTGATTACTCCGTTACAATGCCTAATTTTCTGTTCCAGTCGTGCTCGCATCACTGTGCTTGCTTTCACTTTTGAGAACATGACAGATGCATGGACAAAGGAGATGAATCAGGGTATCACAGACTCCTTCGCCTTTCCCTTAACAACTTGCCTTCTTTTCCCTGGTTTGATGCCTCTAAATTTCATTTTCACCCGTACTTTCTAGTGAGCCTTTTCGTGTTAAAGCGCCTTTATCATGAGAGAAAGTGTAAAGAGATGTACAAGAATGTGCAGAGAAAGACCGAACTGTACTAGTATTTACTAAAGTGCAAGGAAGGTTACTTAGTCATAATAAATTCCTCTGTTTACTTTCTCCACGTCAGTTTAAGCTAAAAAGTCTGCTATAGGATACGCTTAGACGCATATTTGCCGTGCAGTGGAGAAGAAGTACAATGTAGACATCAATTCTGCACCTCCGACCTCTGGTTAAGGGAGACAAACACCACACTGGTGGCAACTGAAGCGTGAGAGAGGCTCCAATCAAATCCGTCAGATGGGTGAGAGACTTGTATAAATGCACAATGGACCTTTCCAAAGTCTCAGGGGTCGGTCATGTTGGGAGTAATTACGGCTCTACTCTGCATGGTATGCTGCATGGCGGGTAGGCATTAACCTCATCACTTGCATTTCCCACGTACTCTTGCTTTCAACTGTTCTTCTTCCATGACTTGCAATCCCCCGTGGCAAATTGTTACAGCATAACACCAGCAAAACACGCTTTTCATTGAAGGCGAAAAAAGTCCACGACTGTGGGGTTCCAGGGTGGTTGGAACGCCGTCGGGACCATCAGACACAATGAGTTTTCGCTACGAAAACGAATTCGTAAGTAGTACAACTCGGAGAAGTTTGTGTATAATTTCCATAATGGACACATAAGAAATGGTATTTCAAAGAATGGGCTATTTAGTAGAACATGTTATTCTGTTGCTTTCAATCATCTTTGGTGAGTAAAACAATGCGATCATTGTGTTTAGGCAGTATCCGTCTCGAATGTAAGGTCGGAGAAACCATTGGTTATCAGCGATGGCAAATGCATGGTCATGTTATTCTGTTGCTTTCAATCATCTTTGGTAGACAAAACAATGCGATCATTGTGTTTAGGCAGCATCCGTCTCGAATGGAAGGTCGGAGAAACGATTGGTTATCAGCGATGGCAAATGCATGGTCACGGATGGAGGTATGTCCCATTTCGCTCCTTCGCGCACACTTTAAGCGCTATCGTAAAAAGTTGTGGTACGCAGTCCTGCTTTGGAATGCACAAATGAGACTCGTCTTCTCAGCTTTGCCTGTGGTCATACCGTTCATAATGTGGATTACCTAGCGTATCGCCTATGTTTAAGCAGAGTCTGTTCCTCAATCGCCTATGTTTAAGCAGAGTCCGTTCCTCTCACTGGCAACAAAAGCCCTCTTGTGAGGAACCAATGTAGCTTTAAAGCACTGTTTAACCACACCTGAAATGACATGTTGAGCAAAGTTGTGGGTTTTGGCAACAAAACCGCTTGCGGCTGCGAATTTCAAGTGATCACTTAGGAGTCCATGGGAAGCCCAAGTGGGCACACCTTTTGCAAGTGAACCGATTCCGCTATTTCTTGTTTCTTTCTTTGACTTTAGGCATGGCAAATATCACCATGATGGAGGTGGGGCTGCAGGAAAAGTTCGCCATCGCTCGCAGCCCGCTAACTTTGGAAGCTGTTACAGTAGCATACTTTGTGCCATATTGCAATTTTACACCGCCTCAAGATGGTACCGACGTGGTTGACCTTAAATGTCTTTATGCAAATTCCAAAGCCTTAACACCGTGTTGTATTTAATGACAGAGGATGCTGATCTGCGAACGTCGTTTCCGTTTTCGCGCTTTGTAGGAGACAAAGACTCCTTTGAAATCGATTTTGCTGTTAAAAGGGCCGAAAGTTATCAACAAATCGTTCATTCTAATTGAAGCACTGCATCCCTTTCAAATAGACTACACTCAGTGTAAACGAGCAACTGCTGTGCAAGTGGGTGGGAGAAAACCTCACGGTCAACGAGAGCGACGTCTGCAGTGAGTTCTGCTTTTTGAGGCTTGATAGGGATGCAAGTTACTAGCGTCAGATGAGGACCTGCACGGAGAACATCCTCCATTTGCCATAGTTTGAAGCGCATTTGCTAAGCCGATGCCGTTCTTTTAATCTTGCAGCCAACATGGAGAAAAATACAACCTCCGATATGCGAATTTTCCATGGAAAACAACGTGACGTATGAGAATTTCATTTGGGATGCTAGAAATTCGTATTTGATAGTGTCCGTGGATTATACACAAAGTGGTGAGTAAAATAACTAAACATTCGCCTCTCTTTTGACCAAAGTACTTGAAATGGAGACGAAGCACGTCAGAAACTATTTAATTACTAAGAATTGTATCTTCGGCTTTAGGAACCTCACCGGAAGTGGCGGAATGCGAAAGTAAGTTCAAGTGCAACGCAATTCCTTCCATACATCCTCCTTTATATAGCGCTTTTTAAGTGCCTTTTGCGCCTTTTGTCTTTTAGAATACTGGAAAGGGCAAGGTGCGTTAGTCTCACTTGGTAGGACTTACAACCAAGGCGGTGTATAAACTGATACGCTTTCTCTTCCCATACAATGCTTCACATCCGTTCCTCTGACTTTGCTTCACTCACGTTTGCTGTCACCATCAAAGCAGCTCATTCAAATAATTGTGCTCAGCAGCATTTGTTTAGAGAGGCTTAAATTACCCTCCAACAAACATGTTTGGTCGATCTAGCACAATGCCATGCCGATAGGCTTGCAGGTGCTTGCAGTTTGACCATCACCTATGAACTGCGATTATGATACCTCTCTATTTTCTGACCGTATGTCATCCAAAATACAAATATTTCATGCCAACCTGGCATAATGTCATGCCAATAGGCTTGTAGGCGATTGCAGTTTGTCCATCAACCAAAGTGCATTGTTTCCATGTTTCATTATCAGCCACGACATCCTCCGGTAAGTGCACACACCTCTGTGTTTATCAACACTGCCTCGAAATTTCCCCATTTTAACTGCACACACATGTATGGAAGATGGATGTAATATCGGCGCTTTGTGCTACTCAGCTTTGCATGTGGTTGTCTAATTTACTGTCGGCACTTGCTGTTGTTTTACTTTGGCATTGCTTCAATACATAGGATCTGAGCCGAGCCCCACCACTGATGGTAAGTTGGAACTTTGTGTGCCCTATGACCTAGAATTATTGTTGTCATTAGCACCTGATTAGAGAGGCGTAAATCATCCAAAAACAAGTATTTTATGCCAATCTGGCACAATTCCACGCAGATTAGCTAGTTGGAGATTGCAGTTTGCCCACCATCTAAAACGCGTTTATTTCCATGTTTCATTATCAGCCACGACATCCTCCGGTAAGTGCACACAACTCTGTGTTTATTAACACTGCCTCGAAATTTCCCCATTTTAACTGCGAGCCCAAATGTGGAAGATGGATGCATTGACGTGTCAAAACTGACACTGTTATTAATGATTGCCTGCCTCATAGGAAGACTTTCTTGTACTACGCACACAAAGTGGATTAAGCTGGTGTAATAATGGCGCTTTGTGCTACTCAGCTTTGCATGTGGACGGCATTTGCTGTTGCTTTACTTTGGCATTGTTTCAATGAATAGGACCTGAGCCGAGCCACACCACCAAGGGCAAGCTGGCATTGTGTGTGCTCTATGACCGATGACCAATATTAGCGGCACTTGTTTAGAGAGGCTTAGATTATCCTCAAACAAACATTTTTAGTCGACTTGGCACAGTGCTATGCCGATAGGCTTATAGGCGATCGTGGTTTGTCCATCAACCAAAAAACATTGTTTTCCACGTTTCATTGTCAGCCACGACATCCTCCGGTAAGTGCACACACCTCTGTGTTTATCAACACTGCCTCGAAATTTCCCCATTTTAACTGCACACACATGTATGGAAGATGGATGTAATATCGGCGCTTTGTGCTACTCAGCTTTGCATGTGGTTGTCTAATTTACTGTCGGCACTTGCTGTTGTTTTACTTTGGCATTGCTTCAATACATAGGATCTGAGCCGAGCCCCACCACTGATGGTAAGTTGGAACTTTGTGTGCCCTATGACCTAGAATTATTGTTGTCATTAGCACCTGATTAGAGAGGCGTAAATCATCCAAAAACAAGTATTTTATGCCAATCTGGCACAATTCCACGCAGATTAGCTAGTTGGAGATTGCAGTTTGCCCACCATCTAAAACGCGTTTATTTCCATGTTTCATTATCAGCCACGACATCCTCCGGTAAGTGCACACAACTCTGTGTTTATTAACACTGCCTCGAAATGGATGCATTGACGTGTCAAAACTGACACTGTTATTAATGATTGCCTGCCTCATAGGAAGACTTTCTTGTACTACGCACACAAAGTGGATTAAGCTGGTGTAATAATGGCGCTTTGTGCTACTCAGCTTTGCATGTGGTTGTCTAACTTTCTGTCGGCATTTGCTGTTGCTTTACTTTGGCATTGCTTCAATACATAGGACATGAACCAGGCCACACCACCGAGGGTAAGCTAACAATCTGTGTGCTATATGTTCTGCGATTCCCATTATCAGCACTTGATTAGAGAGGCCTCAATCATCCAAAAACAAATATTTTCTGCCAATCTGGCACAATTCCACGCAGATTAGCTAGTTGGAGATTGCAGTTTGCCCACCATCTAAAACGCGTTTATTTCCATGTTTCATTATCAGCCACGACATCCTCCGGTAAGTGCTCACACCTCTGCATTTAACAACACTGCTTCGAAATTTCCACACCTTAACTGTTTAGGCGTAGGCTTGTGAGAGCTGACGCTGAGAGAAGTAGCTGCCTCTTTCGCAAAGGCGGCTTCTTGTGCTTAACTTAACAAAGTGTAGCATTTTGGCAAAATAACCGCAATTCGAGCACTTCAGCTTTGCTTGCGGTCGTCTAAGTTGATGTTGGCTTCTATTGCTGCCCTACTGTGACACCTTTCTCTCACACAGGAACTGCGCTGGGCCGTAGCACCGGTGGTAAGCTGGCAATTGACGCGGTTTACGACCTGCGACTAATTAACCCAACTGTTTGCGTCAAATATGTTGCGTCGCCAAGATTGTCCCATAGATCTTAGAAAAATGGCTATTCTTTGTTATGTTTAGGATTTATTCACATTTTTCGTGGATCTCTCCATCAGTAGTGCAATGTTCTCTTCAAACCCTTTCATTCCTCTTCTTCTTCTTCACTTCTTCTCCATTTCTCATGCGAGACCTTGAATAGAAATGTTCCATTCTCGCTGCATTCTCCGTTAAAATGCCAAATTTTCTGTTTCAGTCGTGCTTGCATCATTGGGCTTGCTGTCACTTTTGAGAACATGACAGCTGCATGGACAAAGGAGATGAACCAGGGTATCACAGACTCCTTCGCCTTCCCCTTAACAACTTGCCTTCTTTCTCCTGTTTTGTTGCTTCTGACTTTTATTTGCACTTTCCAAAGTGCGATTTCGTTTTAAGTCGCCTTTATAATGAGTAAACGCATCATGTGTGAAGAGAAATTTAGTTTGACCTGAGCATTGGAGCGATGTATGCACGACCGCCTTCTGCTTTGTGGGGACGAGACCACATGATGCACGCTCTCCTCTCCTCTCCTCTCCTCTTCTGACCTTCACCTTCGTAGGGTGCACATTGGAGCAGGTCAAGCGCTAATAACTCATCGCTCACTGGTGTGAATGAAACCCTTGCCTTACACACAATGTGTTCGCATTTGAACAATTAATTGAGAAGCAAGTTAGTAGCAGGCAAGGAGCGAGAGCAAGCAATCTTGGAGAATTTAATGCCATTATCAAAAGTCAAGATGCGGTCAAACATCACTGTGCTTTTACACGTTGCAAACCATTGCCGATTGGAATTTGGAGAATAATGTCTCCATTTAAAGTTCAGTTGTTGCAGGAATGGCGCTTGAGTGAATTCATAGTAAAGTGCTCATTCGTTCCGACAATCTTGACGTTTGTAGCGGTGTGGCAATACGTGTCAACAGTACAGGTGCTATTGCTGTCAGGACATGCCTGTACCCCCCTACACTGTCCTCAGTGCCTTCCTATCACTGATGATAGCTGAAATAAATCCATGGTTTCGACAATTTGTTTCGTAAAATGCAGGCATATATGCCACTACGACTACCAAACTAAGGCGCACAACTAATGTATGCTACAAGCGCAAGCAAGGCTTCACATCTTGGATTCCATGTCTGTCAGAGGTACTGACTTTAAACCAAGTAGTGGTTTTCTTTTGCGTCCTGAACTTAACAGCGTTTGGTCGCGGCCCCTACAATCCATGGAACGTCACTACTTATATTCAGGATGTGGGATGCTTATGCACTCGATCCGAGCGCGGTGCCTCAACCCGCCACGCTTGCCGACATGCAACTGCATGTAAGAGCAGAGCCACCGCCTTACTTCCACATAAGCGCTGTAAAAGCCAGCTTACAGCACCGACAATATTAGCATATCGTGCTAGCCTGCCATCACGGCTTAGCCTAACACCCGTTTCTAACTGGCAAAGTGCCACGTGGGCATTTGCGTGCTCTTCAACTTGACCACATGGCTACGTCCTACTGATAGGATGAGATTCCCCTTGTGGCTGGAAGTAGGAAACGTTTAAGGTCACATTAATTTCCACCATGATTTTGTTAGAAATGCATGTGTAGACTTGATGTGCACAGAATGCTCTCGCAAATTCAGCAAAGCTGTGTTTTTTACATCCAGGTGTCATTTTCATTTGCAGTTTGGTGTGTTCAGCACAAGCAAGTACAAATGCTATTGCTGGTGCGACTGAAGCCTGTGGTTGTGTCAACAATGAAAACAGCACCAGTTGACCTCTAAGTCGCATTTGCAATGTTTATTACCACCAATAGTCGTGACGCGTCGCATCCTATTAATCTTTCTGTGAGTAAAGTAAATATTGCGGCGACTTCTTGAATTGGTAGTTGAAGATGAATTGAATCTAGTGGTTGTGTCCCAATTTGGAATAGTCAGCAGCTTTCTGAACTGCATCCACTTCGTGAACTGAAGGCATTTTTGGAGAAAGTGAATGAGGTGGTGGTAGCGATAATTTTCCGGATGAGCAGCTTCAGCCTAACTAATCACCATTGCGTTTCCTCCTACTTATAACACCTAAGTAGGGCCAATCATTTTCTTTGCAGTTCACCTCCAACAGGGGCTTCAGATGCATGCGTTATTGGTTGAGAATTTGACGGAATCTCGTCAGTCGGGAGAGATAAGTGCGGCATCGAGTGCTCATTTCACTTATTTATGCACTTCATTCGTTGAATCAAGTCATACAGAAAATGGCTAATTCCTGATTCGTATAAACTTTGTGAGATGTGGCCTCCTGTTTTCTTTTCTCCTCAGAATATGGTGCCAACGTCTGCATCCCAAAATCTTAGAAGGACCTTTTCTGCAACTAGCTTAAGCTTCCCCTACCGCGGCTGCTTCCTTACAGTTAGGATCTAGGATACTGCACCCCAGTCCCTCTCTTTCAGTCGCCGTTTCTACTTATGCCTCTAATCATTGAATACCACTGATTACCATCCTCTGGAATGGGATAGAACCACTGCAACTGCGTCGTTGACGGAGCCATCCAACAGCCACGTAGGCATACTGCGGACAATTACTTCAATGACACTCACTTGGCACAACACAGTTTGCGCAAACACAAGTAGGAAGAAACCTAAACCTGTGCGCATTTTGACTTACGTAGAACAGTAGCAAATAAAAATAACGGAAATGTAAACGGTTGCATTTGTGCGATCCAGAAAGGCTTTTAAGCAGGGACAATAGTGTGACTGCAACACGTGGCATGTGTCGCATTCGTGATTTGGCTAACGAACTACACATTTGACACGGAGTGATGGCACAATTTGAAAGTCAGACACTGGTAGCCATTCGCTCCTCACCAGACCTTGCTCTTCTATAATGAGCTGAACAAGTCTACGAAGTAGATCTGCGTCAATGCGACACCATGCGATAGTCGTCCGCTTGCAGCTTTTATTGCTCTTAGCCCATCACAGGCTCCTCACACTCTCTCAGTCTTCACATTGAATTCGGGTTTGCAGTCCAGTGATTTTGGGAAGGGACATTTATGCATCCACTGCCGTCTAACAGCAGGTTTCACTATCAGCGCCATTCGATTGGATTCACATCTTGCTACTCTACCATGTCAGTAGCATGTGGTGTTGAAAGGAAATCACTTGGCTACCTTGCCGTGAATTACGAAATTGGTGAGTTGGATATCTTGTTGCTCAACTAATAAAAGAACGGTGGGTGAGCCTTACCCTATCAGCATTAATTGCCCTTGTCTTTAGCCAATAATTCAATTTCAGCCACTCAAACAAGGTCACAGGCTCCGGGCGCAAAGTTGGGACATAATTTTATTCTAAAAATATTATTTGCAACATGCTCACTCAATAAAAATCAAAATTTTCAAGGCAGGCAAACTTCTAAAGTGGGAAGTGGAATAGGATGCAAATTAAACGAAACGAGAAGTGGAGAGCAAAGTCATTAAATGAATGGTGCCCTTCGATTAGGGTGGCTGCGATTTGATTGCAAATGTTCTAGCAATTGCAGCTCTTCACTTTGAGGTTCTAACCAACACAGTGCCTCTGCGAATTTCTGCGATCATTGCCGCTCATCTGGGTGCACCCACTTGATTGAACGTGCTAGCAGAGACAGACTAGTGTGTGTGTGTGTGTGTGTGTGTGTCAGTGTCGGTCAGTGTTATTTGGGAGGCAAGATCATGTGAAGACGCAGCGATTTCAAGCAGATCGTGTAACATTCAGAGAGGGTTAATAAAACAGCTCAGGTGGGTTTTGTAAAAAAGCGGTTTTTTTTGGTGGATCAGCAGTTTTCTCAACTTTGAAATGGATTGCGGACTGTTCGCAGTCTGGGACTAAACCACGTCCGAGTGTGGAGGACCCGCACTTGCTGCATGTCTACTCTTCATTGCGGTTCCTCCGAGAACCACCTGCAGTGCACACCACCCAATGCGCTAGTCTACCGTGGTAGCAATTCAAGTGAATTGCTTTCTTCCGCGATGTGAAATGCTCAGGCGCAGAGTGTTTTGCGAGTCATGGTGGCAGACGAAACGGTTTGCATCAGACGGGGAATGCACAAAGTCATAATGGCATCTCAAAGTTCCAATGCTCGTCAGCCCAGACGTAAGAGATCAGGAAACGGTCTTAAGTTCATCAGCAAAGCAGCGACCATCATCTTTGCAACAAATATTTGCAAACACGTGAAATAGATTTCATTATTAAATCTGCTACACAGAAAAGATTAAACCAGGAAAGCAAATTGTAAATTTTTGAAGTTAACCTGATTCCTATGCAAAGTGGGCGAATGTCACCACGATGCAACAAAAGACACAATCCAAGTTAAAATAGCAGTAGTCCGAAAGGTCTAGTACAGAGAATGAATTGCCATGAGATGCTGAAAACTACTTGATGAATGGTAGAGCTATGTAGCACAATCTGTACAGCTGGAGGCCCAAAGTAGCACAATCTGTACAGCTGGAGGCCCAATTTTGATTATTGCTAGGCAATTTTCCTACCAAAGTTTATCCGCACTCCTAATCGAATGTCGAAATCAGCTTCGCCATAAACAATTCACCCTCACATAGACACCTATGGATACCAGTGTCATATGTTGTCACACCCGTAATCGCCTATTTTCGCACAGCGACTCCTAACTTGCATACGAATGAAGCCAGCGATCAGTGGGTTTTACTGCCGATCAAACCGATACTTTGCTTTTCTCCTTCTCGTCTCCTCCTCCATGCACCCACTTGCCGACTTCATTGCAGCAAATGTTTCTAAAAAGCCGAGGAAACGGGACACAAGGAGAGGAATGACCTGTTTGCACAGACCTCGTTTATCATGCAAAGTGACTGTAATGGAAGGAAACTAGTTGGGGAACCATTCATTCTTGATCATTCCCCTTGTTGCGGATAGTTTCCCAGCATCCTATCGTGACTCTTTATGCCAAGTCGTTGAGGTCCCTACATTTCCTAATGGCACAAGTCTGAGTAGAGAATGAACGACTTCCCTTACGGATATGGCATTGAATGAGTTGGAGGGAAGAGCATACCGTTTCCAGAACCGCGAATTGAATTGCGAATTAAGTAGTAACAAGCACGATATGAAGCGGAAAGAGCTTCCAACTTCAAGTCAGTAAGTTAAAGGAGGGGGAGATGTAGACTTGGTTTTTAACTTCATTTAGCGCATTATCCGTTGTGAAGTCAATTTTCACCTGCTACGATCCGTTGTGAAGTCAATTTTCACCTGCTACGCTTAGCGAAATGATTTTCACGTTTGTGGTAANCGCATTATCCGTTGTGAAGTCAATTTTCACCTGCTACGATTAGCGAAATGTTTTCACGTTTGTGGCAACATGTTACCTCACTAAGATAAGTAGCTTTCACTTAAATCTATTTCCTACAGCACACTCCGCCTTGTTCATTTCAACAATATAGAAATTACTATTACTTCCAACAGCAGCAATCGCATTCTCTCCGTTTTACAATAAGAAAACAGAATGTCACCGCTGTCATACACAGCGGATAAAGAAGTGCTCATGCTAGTTGGCTAATTCAAGAGTTAAAACGGCTATTGAGTGTTTCGGGAGTGGTGAATAAGGATATCTAATCGACTGACACCAAGTATGCTAAGAAGGATACNGAGTGTTTCGGGAGTGGTGAATAAGGATATCTAATCGATTGACACCAAGTATGCTAAGAAGGAGACTGCCAAAAATAGCAAGTTTTACCTGCTTCAGTTCCATTCAAACTAAGCACATTTGAATGAAGCTTCTGCTACTTTCAAATGGGGATGAAATGAGCAACACTGCAGTGGACACATGCACCTCTTTGCTTAATTAGATGCAAGTGGACGCTACTGCCAATGGCCAGCAAAAGGCCACAACTGCTGGGGCTCAGTGGCTGGTCCATTCCTCTTTGCCTTCTCCCTCCCCTTCTTCTTCCTGTTCCTCTTTCGTCAACTTTTCCATCTCTGCTTCGAAGCCCGATTCACTGCCTGTAACGCTTAGCAAATCATTGCATACCAAGACAATGGGATGTGGAAGTTCGTTAGTCGGCAGTCCTGCAATCTCCTCACTGACTTCAGGCAGCGACTCGCCATTGAGATCGGTGAAGTAAGGATGCGAAAGCGCTCACTGACAAGTAATGCGCAGTCGTAGATTAGAAGCGCCAACAGTGCAAAGCATAACATCATTACCATCAGAGTAAACAAGCTAATATGGGAGGGCATCGTAGCGGTATCTAAAAGTGGCAATAAATGCTAGAATGACGTTATTGACGGCGAGAAAGGGAGAACAATGAGTGCAATGTGACAGTCACCCACATTTAACAATTCAAGACCATTTGTATCAAGTGCGCGCACAAATCCATCGTGAGAACATTCCATTTGCGCACCCCAATGGAAAGTTTTTGAAATGTTACTTTGGTAAATTTGTGAACCCTGGCCAAATTCCCTCCGTCGACGTCCCAATCACCCCAAATATGTGCGCGAGCTGTTTGACCGCTGGGGCGCTGCAAAACGGCTATTTCTGCTAGTATCTATCCCATCCACCACATATTGATGCAACAGAAATAGAGTTTTGCCAAATAGCAACTCTAGACAGCGATACCATCAAGTGACGATCTGCAATATTTGGCATTTAGTAGGGCGAATTATTCGAGAAGGGAAGCTATGAGGAGTGAAGATGCTACCTCATGCGTCTTCTTGTGAAGCGGGTGACCCACACATTTAGCTGCGCCGAAGTCAGCCCACTTGACTTCACCTCTGTCAGCATCGACAAGAACGCTTGGTGGCTCCAAGTCGCTATGGACGATGCGCCTTATGTGACAGAGCTAAGGACTTTGAAGCACTTGGTGTATAGGCGACTGGTTGAATAGTAGCAGAAGCGGATCCTACTGTGACAGTGTTTAGAGGCAATCCAGTGTCTTCTTAATTAACATCCATGCACCGCCCCAGGTGATGACTTGGATTTTTAGGTGCATGCAGGATTCACTTCACAATCTTGGGACGTTTTACCTCTTTGAGAAGCGCGGTTGAGCAGGTGAGATGGCCACATTCTCCCAAAGGGTGGCATTGTCTGCGTCACTGCAACCCAAAGGGTGGCATTGTCTGCGTCACTGCATTGTTGAACATTGTTGACACTGGAGTCTCGGCAGTCATTGTCGAATGAGTCAAAGTAGCATGGACGAATGAGGAATGTGTGGCAAATTTGTGAGGACGAGAGCCTTCTGTTTCAAAACATGACAACATAGTGCACCTGACTGCAGATTATACCGATTGGTAGGCCATGCAGAACTAAACTCCTCAAAATCCGCACAACCGAGTGAGATGTGTTTGTACCTCGTAATTTAGCACGTTGGATGGAATGCTTTGCCATGGAAGGAAGAGCGCGCTGCAGTATTCTGGAGAGTTTCAGTAGCCCATTACCTACACCACTGATTGTCCACTTAACCCAATCGACAAATGACCTGCTAAGTCGACGTTACCATTGGTTCCCCGCGTGAGGAATTGTTGATGACCGAGTATGTGTTTAGCTGCAACCGTTGAGACAATTAGTGATGGAACTTATGCGGCTAGGTGAATTTGCTGCTCTGGAAGTCTTCTTTTGCGCTAGATACGTTTAAAGCCCCCCTTGCCTTACGATAGCCATCAGTGATCTTCTTCTACAATGCAAATGGATGGGCGGAGCTGAATGACCTCTTTTGTGTGACCAGTGGTGATGCCCTGCGATCGCTGGTTCCTAGTGCTTTCTCAGATTGTGGAGCTTTGCCAAATACCAAGATATTTCGGATTCACCGTTTGAAGTTTCTGCTGTTAGGCGTTAGACCTATTGTTGCTGTGTGTAAACCTAGGCCTTTTCAAGCCCAGGTCGCCGTAAATAATATGCGAGTACTACAATGTAGACGCCTTTACCCACGACTTTCAACCAACAGCAAAAGAGCGCCGACGCTACCGGTGAAGGCGGTTTAAATGAAAATGCTGAAGAAAACAATCTAGAAATGCTTTGAATAGATCGTTTATGCAACAAATAGAGTTGGGTTATGGGACAGCTGCGAACGAAACTATTACCTGAGTGGAAAATTTCAAAAAGCTCTATAGGACACCGGATACTCTCTTAAGGTCGTCACCAGTATCTTGCGTTGTCAAGTGAAATTTGTCTTTGCAAGGTTTCAATAATATTATGAATGGTTCGTAGTTTAGGGTTTTGGGCTTTCATCTCCTTTTTCCCCTCATCACATACTAAGCCGCCCTAGGTGGCCCCAGAAATAGCCTTCTTGGCAGCGTCAATTTGGCATCAATATTGTGACATTTTACTTATTGGAGATCCAAATTGGCGTCTACTGAGTAGATGTCAGCCTATTTGCCGTCTCTGCCATCTCACTGATACTAATGCACCATTTCTTCGACAGCTACGTCCTCGCCCGCGCTAAAATGTGTCCTTTTCGCAAACCGGAGTACTTTATTATTCCAGTCAAGATTAGCCAAGATTCTCTGATTTAATAAGCCCTTCGCCAAAGTCTATTGCGCTTTCCATCTCTTCTTTAGCCAAGCAGAATCAATCACCAGTCTTACCGCAAATTGCCACCGAGTTTCGTGTGTTGGGCCCGACAGCCGTGAACATTACAGCCAAAGACTTGCTGATCTGCATTATTTTATCTATATCAATGCTGAGGAAATCCCCAATTGTTTGCACTGCTAAGCACACCTACGTCTTCATTTTTCTTTGCTTTTCAACGCCTTCCCATGCAGACTTCGCGACCTGTGTGTAAATGTGTTCTGGTGATACATGCGGGTGGGCAGAATTAGTTTGGCCTTCAGACCTCTTTGGCACACGCTAAAATGCATTTCCATTTGGTTGTGCAAGCGTCTTCACCCATGTGAGTGTGGTCAGGTGAGCTGCAATGACTGCATAAATGTTCAAACGCTCTAAGCCAGCTAGAATTTTACAATAATGAGACATGCATGTCTAGACCGCTGGCAATATCACAGTGGGGTGACAATGCCTGCCGCGATTAGTCATGCCAATGCACGTCTTGAAGTTGGTTAAGGTGTCTGGAGACAACACTTTTAACCATGGGGAGTGTGGTCAAGATTGATGTACTGACGACTGACAAAGATTCGTTATCATGCCAACCGACTGTCGTGATGAGGCCAGTTGTAAAACAAATCAACTGCACACAAAACAATTCGCCAATCATGTTCGAGTGTCCTGTGCAGGTATACCACCGTACGTGCTTACTGTTATTTGTGCAGTAGTTTTACGTATGTCGGAACCCATTTTGCTTTTAAATGTAAGTTAATTTGCCTCACACACTTCATTCTTTTGGATTGGCTTGGATAAGGCAGGTGGAGAGCATGATATCGCCTTGCCACGTGGCAACCCAGACACTCCCACGCAGTATTTAAAACAGCACAACACGTGAGTCAATTCACTCACCTTCAAAGCAAACCAAGGGCACGTCAGACCCTTCTTCAGATCATCTGATAAGGTCACGATTCAACAAGAAAAGGAACAACGGATTGGGCTGTCTCTCATCCCTCAAGAAGCACAATGAAACATTGCTGCTACTGAACATGCAGGAGAGAGAAACTTGACCTGCCTGATTACATGGACTGATGAGCCCTCCAGCATCCACAGTGCTCTGCCTCTTGGAAACAAAGCCTTGGATCGCGCCTCCTCCCCACCGAAGCAGTAAATTTGAATCAAGGATAGACCCAGATGTCGCATTGGTGAGAGCAGCAAACTAACGCTGTTACTCGAGTCAACTCCCCTCCTATCCCTTATCTGCAGGTATACTTTGATATTAGAATGTAAAAGCAGCTGTTGTGGAAACGAGACTTGGAACAGCACACTCCAGGTTGTTTTACAAAGAAGAGGACCAACCGCAGGCTACACCAACATGGTTTTGCAAATGTACTGTGTGCATCAAAGTCGGCTCCTATTCGCCCTCATCACTACTGTTATGGCTGGAAGTAGAAGACATCAAGTTAGCATTAATCTCTCCCATGTTATGCTGCCAGAAAGGCCTGAGCGTGAATTCGGTGCTTACAGTACATTTGTAAATATTCAG
>LWMK02000500.1:0-36159 GCA_001693075.2 Taenia saginata
CCCTACTTGCAGGGCTGCCATCGTTTCACATAGTATACACGAGGACTCTTTCCGCTTGCCTTTTTAAGCAACAGTTGCACACTGTCCAAAGAATTAATTTTACCTTTCAACCTGAGTAATTCGACCACCAATATCAAAGAGATTACAAATGCAGCCGTTGAAGACCAGACGCAAACCTTAACTGAGATGTCTTTTATTATTATTTTGAAGGGTTTTTTACAAAATGGCTGACAGCGTTTGCGTTGGAAATAATCGCCTTCCATCTCGAGGCCAAAGAGTATGATTTGCGCCTTAAAATATTTGGTAGCATTGCGATACGAACTCGTAGGTAGGAGGTCGGTGGTGCTGGTTGTCAGGCCATGGAAGTGCGTAGAGCCGAGCTATGGTGAGGAAGGTGCGGTGGGAATAGAGGTTAGCGAGGATCCACCAGCCAAAACCGCCAGAACAGCATGGTAGCAATCAGTTTCCAAGCCACAGCATTTGCTATAATGTCGCATGCGCATAACGCCTCTGCACCCCACCGACAGTTGCAGCAGTGCCTTCACTCGACCAATGTGTGTGTTCACGTGACTGCTGCTGGTAGAATTACGGTAAACACAATATGCAATGTGATGATGCCGAGGTAATTGACTATAGGTATTGCAGTGCCATAGCAATGGTAGCGCGTCTGACTCCAGTTCAGGAGGTTGCGTGTTTAAGTCACGTTGGGGTCAGTGCCTATGCCCTTCGACTCCCACTTTTCCTTGTCACTGCCAACAGCAGTTTCTGATCACCTAAACGCTGTTTTTGTACCGTCGTCTTAAGGATTGTAGGGACCTAGCAAAACATTGCCCTTGTACAACTGGCTGTTTGAAAGAATGGTCATGAAACGAGGATTACTCCAACGCTGGGAGGAACCATTAATCGGCAGCATGAAGTGTGGAACCAACTATTGAGTAACGGTTTTGCTTGTTACTTGACACATGGCATGCCACTTCAGAATGCAATCCGAGTCTTTGGTCCCGCTGTAACAAAATAACTCTTCACAGGGTTGATGGCAGCTGAGTCGGTAATCGCGCTAGAGCTTAGACCAAGAGACCACGGAGACCTGACTGCAACTCCGGCCGCCGCGACGTCGTTACACTCATATAGTGATCATAAAAGTCAAGTCGGAAAGTGGGTAGACAGCAATTTTAAGGCAGTGATTAAAAATTTGGCAACGCTGACTAAAAATTACCGGAAAGTTAAAAGAACATCGTTTTTTATGCCTTAATTTGATAACCTTTTCAAGTAATTTGATTCAACGTGTGCGAGATGTAGCCCCAAAGGCAACTCATAAAGGAGTGGACGAGCAGAGTCGCACGCGTTTAGCGAAGGAGACCTTTTCCTCGCGACTATACCTAAAATTATGCATATCATTCAAAAATGTATAAGGTTTGGCCTGGTGCCCAAATTTCGTCTTTAACACGACCATTACTTTCGCACAACCATGTGACGATTGCATTTTTGTTTAAGTTCTTTAGACACAATCCGGTGGTAGCATTGTGCCAAAATGGACAAATATATTTTAAATTTTACCTGGCAGCATCGACCACGTTCTCAATAAAAATACCCAAGCTAATCACTCCTAGCTCTTCGCTATGAACTATTTTTCAAAGGAGGCGCAAAGTTGAAGCTTCGCCTCCCCGGGTAAAGGACCAAAGTACTCGAGATCGACCGTAATTTAGCTTAACTTGGCAGAGTATCGGCTATAACTTTGCAGAAAGAGGGCTTAGAAAAGATGCGAGTTGATTCAGCTTAATGCGGATTAACACGCTCTTCCTTCCAGACTTGACTAAGAGTCGGCGACCTGACGCATTGGCCAGCCAGACGATACAGAGGCGCTGCAAATCGTTACCGCTTAAATAGTATGAGGTGAGCCAGCTGAGGATGTAGTCAAGACTCCAAATAAGTAGCTTTCGTTCATCCTTTATTTCCGCATTGAGGTCCTTAGGGGGTTGACTTGACGAAGGACCATGCAAGCTGCCCGAAGAAAGCCCCAATCGATTGTTGCTCGTATCGACACCGGGTCACGTAACGAGGGAGATAAAATAAGGAGCCGACTCATGGTGGGCTATGATGGCGTGGTGGCAAAACTTCCTTTTGGATATGGCACCACAAATGTGAATTTCGATTCTCAAGAGATAAATGATGTGGTCAAGATTGGGTAAAAGGAATTTTTGTTATAACTGCATCGTAATTTAGGGAGACTTTTCCTCCCAGTAGTTTTGTGCAGGCTGAATTTGCGAGACCCTGGCCTCTGCGATTCGTGGTCTGGGCTAAACACAATTTGCATTCTCCTACTTCAGATACTACTTGTTAAGTCCCAACGCTTGCCCGTGCGTCTCATCCTCCGAAGGCCTCTCATCACAGTTTCAGCTTTAGCTTCCATATTTGAAACCACTTAAAAAGCATCTAAAATAATAGAAAAGGGATTTCTCAAGCAACATTCCAAAGAATGCCCCTTGTCCTGCGCCATTCTTGGGCGCCTATGGCGGGTTAATTTAGAAAATAGGGTGACGCAACCATTTTGGCTTATTGTGTCTTCATGAGCATGGCCTCTGCTACGCTTTACAACCAGTCCACCATATCATCGAATTGGTATCCACAGTGCTCCACGTAACGTAGGTTGGGCACATTTCACTTACATTAGGTATCAGCGAAGACCGCCAACACCTCTCGTCCGAGGCTCCCAGCATTTTTTTTCACCTTGATAGTGTAGACGCTAAAATAACGTTTGGAAATACGTTTGTAGCAAAGACTTTCAGGACATTGGATCCTCAAGTGATTTGACACTATCTTGGTACAACAAGGCCTCAGCCCTATTGAGGATGCACTGGATCATCTCAAACACATCCCTTTGGGCCCTATCTTAGAAAGGGTCATTTCTCTTACCGCCAATTCGTTAGAGAGTGTAAAGAACGTCGATTGCTATATGTATTTTGTAATGATATCTATAGAGCTCGCCCAAAAATAGGGTGAGCACTAAAATATCACTTGTTTTCGCTGGGTTCTGTGTCTGAGACAGGGCGTCTGCAATGCTAATATGCACCTCCTTTTCTGTACCCCACTCACCGTATCAATGAACGGTTTCTACCCTTTGATGCCTTCATTGGAGTTAGTATCTGGGTAGCCATTTTCATAATGAACTTGATCGCTATTCGGCAAATTCTATAGTCCCTGAATATTGTATAAATAAGGGATATTTTGCACCGAATGCTTGACCGTTCTAAGTCTACTCATCGGGTTGGCCTACTAGCGGAAGTGCACTGAGGTAGAACGTTGCATGATACGGAAATCGCGTTATGAGCGCGGGGCAGCAACATAAATGATTAAACACAGAGTAGGACTAAAGCCAAGATAAAATAGAATTGAAGCAAATGTTAGTAGCGCCAACCACCCCTTCTTGAGGTTATCATCCTCTAATGACCAACCAGATAGTTTAATTTGGTTCATCAATAAAGCAGTCATTACCCTGCGCGTTGTAGTCTATTAGCCGTTTCAGAGATGTTAAACTTCTGTTAAGGCGTTCACAGACTCTTTGCTTCCCCTTGCCCTTCCAACCGGCAGCACTGCTTCAACAAGACGATTTTACAGAAGGCAACCCGCTCGTGTGTGAAGGATCGCAAGCTGACTCACCTGCCTTATTGCTTGCAGCTACAGTAGTCTTCAGTCCTTATTAAGCTTCGTCTGCCCATATCCATTTTATTAGTATTTTTGCCCTCACTTAGACCTCATTCGCTACAATAGAACGAAGGACAACCACAACAAGAAGAAGCAGAGACGAGCGTGGGGCGACGATGACGTGGTTGGGTTGGTGGTGAGTGATAGAATCAGAGTGCGACCTGTCCGGCTATTTGACTAAGTCGTGAAGAAAATGTGACTGGCGCCAACCACCCCTTCCCAGGGTTATCATCCTCTAATGACCAACCAGATAAATAGTTTAATTTAGCTCATCAGTGAAGCAGTCATTACCCTGCTCGTTGTAGCCCATTGGCCATTTTGGGGCATTGAACTGCTGTTAAGGTGTTCACAGATTCTCCGCTTCCCCTTGCCCCTCTAAACGACTGAACTGCTTTCGACAAGGCAATTTTGCAGAAGACAACCCGCTCTTGTGTAAATGACTGCACACAGACTCACCTGCCTTATCGCTCACAGAAGCAGCAGTTTTAGACCTTATTCAGCTTCACCTGCCCATATCCATTTTATTAGTATTTTCACCCCCACTTAGACCTCATTCGATACAATGGGACGAAGGACAACCACAACAAGAAACAACAGAGCCCAGCGTAAGGCGACGATGACGTGGTGGGGTTGGTCGTGAATTGTAAAAACAAAATGAGACCTGTCCGACTATTTGACCACGACGTGCCAGTGGTCGGATATGTCTGAGCAGACGGAGTGGTGTCACTTGCCACCCTTCCAAATGGTATCCAAATCTTCCGCGTCGTCGTCGCTTACCACAGTAAATCCGTGACCAGCGAGCCAACTGTCAAGCACGCGGAAGACGATAGAGGTCGAGCCAGATGTAGAGAGGGAAGGAGAAGGAGTGGAGAATGAAGGTGTGATGAGAAGATTGCGGAAGGGAATGCACAAGACACCCCGCAACTTAAACTGCTCTGGTGAGTAACTCTACTATTTGTGCTATTGCACGTAGAAACAAGCCACTTAGCCTGCAACCTAGAGTTTGTCTTAATACTTCAGTCGAGAGCCCATTTGATGCGCCAGGCTGAGGCAATATCTACAAGGAGAAAATAAACCGAGTAGGCAGTGTGATAAGCAGGTGGTAGTTTGGTCAACCTGAAATTTACGAAGTAGGAAGTAGAAGCAACGCGTTCACCTTCGCTCCTGAGCTTGTAAGTGCGGGCGTAGAAGATAGGACAAATGGTGAAACGGGATAGAAGTAACTAAAACGACAATAAACTGATGGTGGTGAAAAGTACTTGGTGATCCAAACTAAGCTGTGCTAAAACAAGTGTTGGTCCTTAGTAAAGTGACTTGGTAAAATTTAGGCTAGTCTGTGCTAAAAGACGACTTGTGGAACGATGGAGAAGACTTGCTAAGAGAGCGCTGGCAGAGAATGATGTAGGAGGGGACAGAAGGGGAGGAAGAATAGACAGTGACAATTCGATGTTAAGTTCGAAGGAGGTGAAGTCAAAAGAACATGAGGTAACCATAGAAGCAAGAGGCTCTCGTGGCGCTAAAGAGAAAAACAAAGGCAAGGAAATGAAATGTAGGTGACTGCCCTCTCCTCTTCTTCGGGTGGATTAAATGCATGGAGCACACATGGTAGGAGATAATGCTGGCTGCAATCCTTAATAACATATCGAGCGTAGTGGGAGACGAAGGAGGCACTTAACAAGGGCGAGTTGAAGTATGGCGCATGAAAGAGAAGTGAGCAGGTAGGCTACCATCTCTCCATTTTGAGGATGTCATCAGACATAGTTCTTACGCATGCATTTTGATGCCTAATGTCAGAGAGGAAGAGAAAAACGGCCCCATTTCATATAGCATGAAGTTGTGTTGGGTCGATTAGGCGGGCCGTACATGTGGTGGGATTGACTTGGATGGTAACGTATGGAGGCACCTCTAAAGATAAGGTCCTGTACAGCTGCATTTTTCCTAATTTATCCAAGCCTGTCATAATCCAGCATATGGTTGCCTAACCTAGCCTTTGATATTCTAGTGCAATCCAGCCTGAGCTAATTAGGCACAGTCTCGAGTTTCGTGCTACAGTGCTTCCACATTGAGACATGGATTTAAGGTAAGTCGTTGCACTTCAGTAGGTGTGCTGCCTCTACTGCTGTTTACTTAGTGATTTTCAGCGTTTGTTAGATCCACAAAAATCAAGTGCAACGAGACGAATACAGTGCAAGGTATAAATTTAACCAAGGAGACCAGCGCTATGCCCCCATAGATTTTTATGCAACTAATGAATGGGCGCTTTTGGTGCGAATTCGCAATGCTACGCTTGGACGAATCCTTGTCTCTCATTAGGAACGACACCAGCGGTGAATGCATTACTCCCGTGAAAGTGAAGAAACATGCCTCTTCGGCTGCAAGACACAAAGGAACGATTGAGTTATGGGCGAGGAGATGAGAAAACTTGGAAACGGAAAAAAAGAGCTCGGAGAGGAGAAAAGAAGGTTGGAAGTAAACAGTGTAGGATGACCCTGCAAGGTGCTGTGGTGCAGCGTTCTTCATCCCCTTCCTCTTCATCTCTTCATCAAGTGACACATACACCCCATCATATAACTATTTAGTTTAGCTAAATATGATGGAATCAGCTGGGCGGAGGCAATATGAGCTTTCTTCTAACTCGATACTCTAAGAGGCAAGGTGCAGTTTTCCCATTCTTTGTGATTTACACTGTTTACTAGATGTGATACCGTCGAAATGATGCACATAAATGAGGCAAGAGAGAAGGAAGGGTAGACGGCGCAATCGGAGCAGGAGGAGTCGGTAGTACAACTCACCCCTAATTTCCAAGTAGCCCATCTGATTTGGTCATTCGAGGTCTCGAGAGCGGCGGAGTTGGAGGCTGGAACTATGTAGCAGACGGGACGAAGTCGGCGGAAAAGGAGGATAAAATGAGGACCCGAGGCAAGGAAAAGACGAAGAGGAAGGAAGACAGTGGAAGGCAGTGACGAAGAACTGTTTGTTAGGAACGATACCATAAAGCTAGACGAACGGAAGCAGATGTGACGACACGAAGAACAACATGAGTCGAGGATGTCTAAGCGATTGACGTGTTCCAATCCAACACGTGTAAACCGACTAGTTGCACGTGCCACGTAGTGGCTTTGTACACCACTTCTTGTTGGTGGTTTTGGAAGAGCAGGCATTACTTGATTTTGATTTTCCACATTGGGCGAATTTCTCGCATCATCGTGCATGTAAAGGCATGATGCTAATAAGTTTGATTGCAATGTAACACACTATTAAGATTATCAATTCCCGACTTTTTTTATGATGCCGTCCTTTGAGCCGGTTTCCTTTTGAACACTGAGACACTTTCCTTCCTTACCACATGATGGAAAAATTAGGCCAAAGGAAGCGCTTAGACGGGCGGGCTGATGGTTAATGATGACAAATCCAGGAAGCCGAATCCGCAGATATACTCATCTTTCCCGCAGCTNCGGGCTGATGGTTAATGATGACAAATCCAGGAAGCCGAATCCGCAGATATACTCATCTTTCCCGCAGCTCCTTTGTCGGCTTGCTCCACTAGGTCCGCAGGAACGCCCTGGCAGGTGCGCTGGTGGAAGTGCGATGATTGCAATCCAAAAAGCCGTTTCCAGTAATAGCGTTGACGAAGCTCTCGGTGGTATCGCTACGAAATTGGCCATCTCGACCAACGTTGGTGTGCGATGGACTGACAAATCCACTATCTTGCTATTTGGGAGCCGCTCTGCCCTTTTGGTGAAATGCTCCTCAGCATACTGTGACTGGAAAATGTCAGTGCTATACCTTACGAATTCGATGTTTTTAAGAAACATAGCCAGAAGGATGTTAGATTCGCCTTGTGTTTATTTTTTAACTATACATTTGCAATATCATCCGATTGCCCTGAAACTTAATTACTAAGCGCATACTGAATAGGTCACGCATGAGGTGGAAACATAATTAATGACATTGGGTTTAAAAATGCCCTGACTCCCATTCACGATAAATCAAATAAGTAAAAATTCGTTTCGCATCAAAGGATCGTAGATGTTAAAACATTTGCATATCGAGCTGTAATGATATCGAATTTGACGATACGTTATAAAACTGGCATAGTTTTACAACTAACAGGCCTACGCAACATAATCTTGAGTAAATGCTGACACCATTTTACTCACACTCATCAGTGTCATTGCTCGAAACCCAACTCACCGTCGGTCGAGTGGATCGGTAAATGGACCGAATGACTAGGCAGAGAACCAGTGCGCAACGAATACACACCAGGTGGTCTTATCGATTTTATTGACCCGTCTATCGACTAGCCGCCCAAAGCAAGTGAGTTAGTGATGGGGCGCCAGCTAAGAAGGACACTGGCCACTCATCAATTTTGTGGTGGCTTAAACACGCCTTTGCGTAGAGATTGTTATCGGAGGTGCATGGTGAGAATAAGAAGGCAAGAAAAGGACAAGCAACAGCAACTGCAGCAGCAGCAGGGGTTCTAAGGTTGTGGTTGAGTGCAGCCACAAACTGCAAGGATTTCTGGCACTGCAAAATTGCTTCAGCACTTAAGTCTTCGAGTAGTTACACGCAGGCAGACGCATAAGGGGAGGAGCATTACTTAGCGCACAAGCATCAATCTCCAGTATTTACTTTGATAGAACTTGGCAATGCTCATAGTCTGCGAATAATCCCACTTAGGATTCTCCTCTCCTTCAACGAATGAACATTGCCGATTGAACACGTTTCCTGCTATCACCCTGTTAATCCTCGTGAATGGCGATTATCTGTTGCTCCTAAAATTAAAAATTTTCTACACATTCGCTCCCTACTTTGTCATAGGTGCTCACATGCCAAGTGTGTCTATTCATGGTAGTTGTAGGGTAGGGACAGCTCTAGCTGCAAATGAACGTTTCGCCTTTAAGCAAATAGTATAATAATATGTATGGTGTTGCTTAAATAAGTAACTAACAAAGAGATTGATGAATTGAATTTTTGTGGTCAGAATCCCGAAATGCATTTGCCATTACCCACGATGCATCAGTCAGGCAGAATGTAAACGCTGCAGTTTAGAAGCAGATCCACTTAAGACGGCAACCTTGCCTACCTACACCACCAGCTTCAATCACTACCAACATATTTTGAACTGGCAAATGACCCTTTCTTGTCTAACAGTCAACCGCCAGTGTCAGGTCGACCCCCTCTTTTTAACTTCATAGTTGGCCTCAGCTAATAACGTCACTCACATGCTTGTCATGTCAAGCGACGTCTACTAAGCAACAAATCAGTAGTATTGACATCCCGCCTAAGGATTCAAAAGCAATAACTAGCAAGGTGACGTGTGCGGTGATGGATATGTGACTGCATGCCTCTTGTCACATTCTCCTTCACAGGCAAATGAGGCCAATGCACCTGCATTACCTAAAAGAAGAGTAAATGCATGGGCGAAGCTCCTCCCCTTTATGCCATTGGTACGAAGTCGCCAAACTAAAGCCATCCCACTAGTTGCTCGAAAATCTTTACGGTAGCAGTAACAGCGGTCAATTCCAACCACCAATCAACCCGAACTCACTTGGTGGTTTATTTTGCAACCCTTTATTCAAGGGGCTACTGACCACCCATTCTTAGGAAGGGGACATCATGCAAAGACTGCGAAGGATGAGGAATTTTGCTTTAATGTTAGACCACAGGCACTTTCCGCTCAACAATTGAACAACTTGGCTAAAATTATGCAAGCTTGTGCTTTGTGCAAAATAAATCAGCCTTGTAAAAGGACGAAAATATTCAGGAGCAAGGAAAGAGAGAATGCAGGAGACATCAGTTAGGGTGACAGTTTTGTCAGCATGAAGTGATCGCGGTGGTAGCAGCAAGCATTGAGTGGAGAAAGTGCTAACAGGAAGGTGGCATGAGAGATGTGCTGTTAGGAGTGACAAAGGGAAAGTGAAGTCGGAGTGAATAAGCACTGACCCCGACGTGATTTGAACACGCAGCCTTCTGATCTGGAGTCAGACGCGCTATAGTTGCGCCACGGAGTCACAATATTGTCGCAGCACTGCAATACCTATAGTCGGTTACCTCAGCACCATCATATTGCGTGCTGTGCTTACCGTAATGCTACCAGTGGCAGTCACATGGCACACGCATCGTCTGAGTGAAGGCACTGCTGCAAATGTTGGCGGGGTGTGGAGGTGCTACACGGGTGTAGCGCTACAGTAAATGCTGTGGTTTAGTAACTGACTGTCACCCTGCCGTACTGACGGTTTCAAGCTGGTGGGTCCTCTCCGGCCTCCCACTCTGCATTCCTCCCCTCCAGCCCTACCACGTCTTCCTCACCACAACTCGGCTCCACACACTTTCGTGACCTGAAAACCGCCAATATTGACCGCGCACCCGCGAGCTCATGCAATAATGCCACCAGATATTCAAGGCGCAAATCCTACTCTTTAGCTTCGAGGTATTATAGTGTCTTATGAAGGTTTCACCTTCCTATATTGTGACCTCCACCTATAGATTAGTCACGTAATCCTGCCTTCGATTGTTTTAACCGCAAACGTTATCAGCCATGTTGAGAAAATAGCCATTTATGGTGCTAGTAAAAACTACCCAGTTAAGTTATGCGTCTGGTCTTCAACTGCTGCAATTGTAACCCTTTGGTTTTGATGGTCAATGTTACTCAGGTTGGAAGGTAAAATCAATTCTTGAGGTAGTTGTTACATGTGTGCGAGTGTTGCGGGTAAAAGAATCCTTGTGTATATCATGTAAATTGATGGCGAATGCAGCTTGGATCTGCAAGTGGGGATGTCGCGCAGGGAGANGCAGAAGTGATTAGCGTGCTTGCGTTTAAGGTCAGTCAGCCTATTTTCGCAAATAGGCGCTCCTAACAGCACAAACATGCTCATTTGTATGCCAAAAGACAATGCTGTTTGTGCCTATTTTTGTAGTTTATTTGGACTATTTATGAGCGCGAATGCACTCCTGCTTCAAGAAAATCATCTAATTCGATCTATCGAACCAAAAATTTGACGGACGGGTTAGTAAACGGCACCTCCCAATATCATTCACTTATCGCATTCTTTCGTTTATTAGTTTGACTGCAGAGAAGTTGCGTTAGCATTTATCTCAACACCTAAACGTATTTTGCTATTTGCCTTACAGAGCCGAGCGAAGCGGCCACATTAATGGTAAACATTGCTCATGAGAGTACTTGAATTTGTACGCAGGTATGCTTGCAAGGAAGCTCGCTCTTTTCCTACCCGTCACCTTAACAATCATCTTGCCTGAACGCTTGATCGGATTCCTCTTCCACCTTTGCTCTATGTTTCAGCTTATGTTGCCCTTAAATTGCAAAATTTCGTGCATTAGAAGGTGATCTTTATGCAGCTTATTTGCATCCTGACTATCCATTGCCCACTTCACTGTTCCAATTAATGGCAGAGTCTTGTGCCTTTCTTCCTAGACAGGGTGATTAGAATATCTATCTTGAACGCTGTCCTATTATCTGACCTCTCTGCTTAAAAGCGGTGTTACACATGGACAACTTCATGTGCCTGCTTACCTCCTTGCATTCGTCTGTAGCAATTGGCAGTTCTACTAACAAATTTGGATTCGCGAAGTCTCTCCACGTAGCTTTAAGCTGCGCATTTACATCCGACACCCTTTCATCTAAAATAGCAGGTTCCTATTTGTTTACTAACATGTTCAGAGCTGTAGAATTCCAAGGTCAAGAATTTTTGGGAGTTTTGACCTTCTAACTATGTTCTGCTGCTTCAAGGATTCTGATTTTACACAGATTCTAGTAGGTAGCCTTTTGCTTGTGTAGAATTAAATCTGAGATTTAATAAGTTACTGAAGTGAATAGGAAGATGTTAAATATAATGTGCTGTTTGCTCAACCACACACCCACTAATTCGTGAACCTATAAATGAAAAAGGAATGAATAAATGAATGAATGGACCTTTAGTAATTAACCGAACATAACAGATAAGGCCTTGAATTCCATGGTTTTATTCAATTCAAACTGAGTTCTACACTTTTGAGATGCAGCTGATCGGACAACTTTAAGGGACCGGAGTCAAACTACTCCGCCTGAAAACGCCAAATTTAGAGGCAACTCCTTCGCTTTTCTTATCTGACATCTTTCATAGTTCTGTGCTTCACAATCTGGCCCATCACATTCTGATCTGCACTAACCTCCTCTAATCTCAGCCGGCTGAATCACTTGCGGTCCGGCTTCTTAAGTGTTCATTAGCCACCAAGATAAATGCATGCCTTAGCACTTATATACGATGTCGTGGGTTATAAGGAGGGTCTTAAGTCGAAATTTGTCTAGTTAGCACTTAGTGTTCACAAATTTTATTTCCTAAAAGCGCTATGTTAGTAAAGTTAAGGGCAGTGAGGAAGTTAAAGGCACCGAGATGCTAGAAGGACTAGCGTTGCTTGGAGTGGCTGTTTTCACGTAGTTCAGTTGATGCCATAGCCTGGTATTAAGAGCCAACACTTTGCCAATAATACATAATTTACGTTCGTCGATCATCCTAAGCAACTAATCCTGCGATGACTTAGGTATGTAAATCAGCAACTGGACAAAATTACTCGGTTTCTTTTGGTTGGTCACTTTCTACTGTCTAATTTCACTTTATTTCTGCAGTCGGTGATTTGCATGTATGTTCCTTTTGGACACTTAGGTGCCATAAATAGAGAAAACACCCATGGATGTGGTAGTGAAAGAAGAATCTTGCTTTGTATTGATGGTTAGGGGAATCGCAATAAATCCTGCCGCAGTGACTCACCTGGATGAGCCAACCGATTTGGGGATCGAGGGGAGGTCGCTGGCTGTGTGTGCGTTGTTCTCACGACTGGGCCAAAAAGGCTGGCATTACATTTAGAGCGCGGCCAACAAATGCCCATCTTTCCAGCGTCGCCACTGCTGCATTAACATCAGTTTGCAAGGTAGGTAAATCTCAAAGTGCATCTACGATTTACGCTCATATTAAACGTTCCCACAAAGCATTCTCACTTGCATCATATGCTTTTTCCGAAGTCAAAAACAATTCATGCCAAAAATGCATTGTCTGTGTGAGTAAGGGAGTCAAATCTCTATCTGAGTAGACAAATGTGCATTATACTTACTGTCATATGACCAATGCTCAGACCACCTACTCCTCCAGCAATTCACTAATTCTTCACACATTCGGGAAGGATGAGTTTGCATACGCAGTGTTGGTTAAATAAGGGCTTAAATGGATTGACTGCTAAAGTGTTGATCGATGGAAAGGCAAATAGAATTCAGACGTTGACAGAAGTCCAAAGTACGGGTATTAGCTGTTCACTTAGATCCACCTTTTCTAATCGGAATCTTTTCCACAGTGACACACATTTAAGGTTTGTTAGAAGTTGTAGGATTCGGTTTCTACGCGGAACACAATCTGGAAGGGGCAACTTAACAGCCAATTTCAAGCTTTAGCTAGTGCTAGGAAAGGCTTGTGTTCCTGGAAGATGTCTGCAAGATTATGCTTTCGTAGCTCAGTGATTCACTTAGATTTTTATCAAACACTGTATTTGCTTTTCATGCCCAAGGAGTTGATTTTTACCGCTTTGGCCAAACATCTTGACAATATCCACAGTTTAATATGCTTAAAATGAAAAAAAGGAGACTAAGAGAGCGTGACTGCTAGGAAATCCTACGGAAGTCAAGATTCCAATTTTTCCGAAACATGTGCATTATGCTACTGGAGCATCAAAGTGTTCTTTGCCAAACTGCTGAGACTATTAAGTGAATAGGCGTAACATCAGCTACTATAAGAACCTACCGTTCATACGTGCTAAACCATAGTAATCTCAATAGACCAAGTTGGAGCCTCAGGTTCGAAATGATGAACGTCAGTGCTCCTTCCATGTACTCTTAACTTCTGGCTCTTAAGGTGCAACACACAGCAAAGTTTTACTGGTTTTGAATTGCTCCGATCTCAAGTCATTCTTCCAAAAAAGTTTCATGGTGTACATTTTGTTCTCCATTCATGGAAAAGGGCACTAACATGCTCTGACACTGAAGCCGTTTTGCTAGCAGGACTACTCCACTATTGTCTACGGAGGCACAGATAGCTGATTGATTATTTGTAGTGTTGGGACGCGTCCTAACCCATCTGATTCCAAAGCAGAAGGGATGTTTTGCAAAATGTTGAGTACTGAGTGAGAACGCGGCTTGCGTAAGTTTCTTCCGTCGCATTAGTAGCAATAGTTAAGACGAGATAAGCCGTTCCTTTTTGCATACCTGACATGGAAGCAGGGGGTTGAGCTTTCTATCCACCGAACCCTGTAGCTCCATGTGCTGCATTTGATTAGTGTCTTGAGAAGTCGTACGACTTTGCACCTTAAAATTCTTTAGCAAATCATCAATTCCAAGTTCCCCACTCTCTTTTTCACAGGCATGAGGGCTAGCGCTCAATTACTTGACAAATGTCTTTGGTGCACTTGAACTTGACACCGAATTGTTCATCAGATTTTCATTTTCGCATCCGATTTTCCATTGCCATGAGTGCTTGCAATCCCTTCCTGCATCTTGACCAACTAAGTAGAACCTAACGTCTTTCGCACCTATTTTACTATGCAGGAAAGTGTGAGTTGGCGAACCTTTCATTTCACCTCACACCATCCCATCTCCTTCTGCCTCAAACCAAACTTGCTACCACCTCATTGCTACTCCTTCTCAGTAAACGACAATTCTAACTAACAACGCTAGCGTTATGATGCAGCCAAAATTGATTGAGTGCATATGATAACGTAAGAAGCGATGTTGCCCAATAGTAGAAGGAGGGGTAGTGAGAGTGACTCTCATACATTGACATGAAGGATGACCGAAAGCCGAAGCCATCAAAGCCACTCATGTGACAGAGAAGTGTTCAAGGCTGTGTGTCAGCCTCAGCGATGAAAACGAATGGTTAGGAGTGGCATAACTAGGCGAAGGAGAGCACTCCATATAGCAAATTCCCAGTTCTAATTATGGTCAATTTTGGTGGGTGGTGGGAAGGATGGAATCTATTCGTCTTACATACGGTGGATTAGTGCTTGTAAAGAAGTGCTGTCAAATCGAGAATCCATTTGAGAAGTTGACTTTTCGTGACGGGAAGGCAAGGAGGAGTTTGCAACTGCAGTGGTCCACAAATCAAGGAGTCCATCTGTACATTGAAAACTCTTTTACATTATTAAAGCCTCTTATCGCCTAAATTAGTGGCGTCAACTGCAAACCAATCAGTTAGAAGGGAGTTTTGAATAAACTCCTAACAGCATGATCAAGCTCGGCATCGTTCTACACTGGCACATCGATGCCTATCGCCTTTCTAATGTGAATAAAACAATGAGTATCCCGGCTTGCTTCCTCCGAGTTCCTATCTACTGCTCTACACCAGAAGAATAATTGGGACTTCAGAAGTTTACCCATAATATCCGAACAACTTCCACTTATATATGTNAATCTACTGCTCTACACCAAAAGAATAATCGGGACTTCGGAAGTTTACCCATAATATCCGAACAACTTCCACTTATATATGTGAATATTCTGCCTCTTCTCCACTTCTCAATCCACCATTCCATTTCAGTGCCACAATATGCAGCAACAGCGACGAGTACACAGGCAGGTCAAACTTCATTACATACATGATCTGCCAATTTTGGACAAAATGCTGCTTTGTAAATCCAGCTTGCATCTTTGAGGTCCCGCAAACCATTCCCGTTGAGGTAGAAAAGGAATTAAAAGAACATTGATCCACTGCTCCGATCTTCCATTACCAACATGCTTTGATGTGCAGTCGTGCCGCCACCTCCAACCATTAGGAAGCCAGGCACATTCGTTTTTTTATAAATGCTCACTCTTTGGATGACCTCATCTTAAAACCGTTGGCAACGCAAACTGGCTTTTATGGGCTTTCACTTCATTCTTTGTTTCGAGAAATGGCATTCCCATGATGGAAGCTGATAAAGAGGGGTGGCTTATGACGCCCCAGTACCATTATTTAGGGCTGCCGGAGGAGAAATGAAGTTATTTTTCATTTCACATCAGTTGAATTCGAAGATCGTTGGAACATTTTACTACGGAGGTCTGGAAGCTATTTCTCATGCCACACGACATGTAAGGTAGAAATAACATTAAATACAGATAACTTCTACTGCCAAGACTTGAGCATTTCGAAGGGTTATTTGCGAGGCCCATCCTAGGTTGATGACTGGAATGATAAATTGCAAGCTTCCTTGCATTCATCAAAAAATTGTCTTTTCCTTTTAACCGTTGCTAACACCGTTGTTAGAACTGTGCGAGAATGCGGGATATGTCAGCGGTAAAGCAGAATAAGAAATGAAATATGCGGTGTTTTTCCAGCAAAAAAACTAAGCAAAGCTTCTTTTGCAAAAATCCACCTCAAATTAGCACTTTTTTCTTATTGACACCCTTGATTTTAAAACACTTCTTGCCAATTTAAGGCTCTTATTTATCCTTTACAATCTAAAATTTATGGCGCGTTTTTTTACGAGGACACAAAAGGATGCAAACGAGACAACAGCTATGGATCTTGCTGTTTGTTCTCCGTTGATTCACTACCTTCCAGTTAATGCTAGTGAAGATACATTACTTCATAATTTTTCACCACTGTGCTAATACCTGCGGAGTTAGGTGCTGATATCTGAGTCGGAAAAATTGCATGTGCGAGGCACATGAATTTCTGTGGTGATTGGTGTACAGTCAAAGAGTTCTAAGCAAGGCTTGTGAGGTGACGCAGTACCGCAGGTCTTGTCAAACATCATCCTTACTATTGGCATGGTAACGATGTTGCTCTTAATCCAAGTATATCTTTTCCTGGCCTTATAGGGCAGTTCGCCATTTGTCAAGCGTTCAAACATCGTGCTGCTAGGCAGTGAAACCAATTTTCGCACCTTCAAGCAAATTGATATTTAGAGCTAACCTTTTTGCTCTTGACACCTTGATTTCATCCAAGCAGTTCGTAAGTAAGCAAAGGCCACTTTCAAACTTTTCATTCCCTTGGGTTAGGTGAGTAGGCAAAGTGAGAGACGCTTCAGGTCTCAACGCCACAGCCTTCTCGTCCAAAACCTNTCCCTTGGGTTAGGTGAGTAGGCAAAGTGAGAGACGCTTCAGGTCTCAACGCCACAGCCTTCTCGTCCTAAACTTTTGTTCAGCTAACCGCCTACTCACCTTTCAAACTATATATGCCTAAATCGACTTCAGCCATTCCTTATACCTAATTATTTGCATTGCTGCTCCACGCTCTACGACCCGAGCTCTGTAGCAGGCTACGTCCCACCTCAGTGCACTTCCGTTAAATGGATTTGGAAGAGTACCAAGCCTAGCAAGTAAGCAGAGTTAGAAGGGCCAAGCATTCAACGTGAATTGTTCCTTATTTTGTAATATTCAGAAATTTTGGGATTTGTCTGCCAGCGAAGAAGGTCATGCTGACAATGATTGATCAGGTGCTAACTCGACTGAAGGCATAGAAGGATAGAAATTGTTTGGTGACGCGGTGGGCATAGGAACTGCAACAGTGCGATTTCATAGTATGGTGCAGAAAAGAATGGGTGCATATTAGTAATGTAGATGTTCCGCCCCGAACACAGAACCTAGCAAAGACCAGTGGTGTCGTAGTGCTTGCCTTATTTTGAGCAAGCTCTATACATATCATTAGAAACATACACACAGTAGTTAACCCGAAAAACTGTGGTGTAATAGAGGTTCCTTACACCCTCTTACAAAATAGCTGCAAAAAATGACATCTTTTGGCATGAAAGGCCAAAGAGATGTGTCTGAGTTGATCTAGTGCACCTCCAAAAGGGCTGAGTTCCTGTTGTACCAAGATGGTGTTAAATAACTTAAGCGCTATCCAGGGGTAGAAAAAATGCTATATATCTCAAAAGGAGGTGTCAAAGATCTTCTCTGGAACCAAATTTGAGTAAATTGTGCCCAACCTACGTTGCGTGGATCACCGTGGATACTACTTCAATGGTATGTCAGACTGGTTGTGAAGCGCAACCGAGACAAATACCGTGAAGGCACGATAGGCAAAAATGGTTGTTACAACCTTTTTTAAATTAACTTGACACATGCGCCCAAAGTGGTGCAAGACTCGAGGCTTTCTTTGGAGGTATGAGAAATTCCCTGTATTTAAATCCTCTTCGGATGTTTTTAAAGTAACCTAAAAAAGATGGAAGCTAAAGATTAAACTGAGATAAGAGGCCTTCGAGGAATGAGACGCGCAGGTAGGCAGTAGAATTATGACTAGGAGAGTGTGAAGCGAGGCTCGTCAAGACCGCGGGTCGCAGAGGCCAAGGTATCGCATATTCAGCCTGCGCAAACCAACAACCGCGGCCTTCGTTTCCCGAACGAACAATGAGCTCCAATTGCTACCATGACTTTCGTCTTTCTTGCCATGGTTTTGATCGAGATGTGAGTTTCCTTGCCCAGAAACTACTCTTTTCTGTCAATGTCTAGTTTTGTTGGTGGTGGTAGCAATGTCTAATAATGTCACATTCATGAGTGTCTGTCAATGCCTAGTTTTGTTGGTGGTGGTAGCAATGTCTGATAATGTCACATTCATGAGAGACCCCCCACCTGTTGTCACCTAGAATAACTTCCGCGGTTTCCTGTGGAACATCATCGGACTTCTTTGCCACTGAGTACATTAGTAAATGTTCAATCCAACGATTTCTATTCAATCCCCAAATTTTATGCCTCCTTTAAAGGGCAGATTTCGTTGGCGCAACCACCAGTGTACGGGTTTTTCCAATTTTCATTTTTTTCTACCACCACTGATGAAATGCGGTTTGATGTCTACTGGCACCTTTACCAATCGCGCAGCTGATAAGTGGTAGCGAAGCAGTGAATGTGTAAAGCACCTGAGTAGTCAGTCAGTCAGTCAATCAAGGCCATGATAAGTCAAGTAGTCGAATCAGTGGTTGGTGAGTCATTTAATGAGTTAGGAGATCGCTCAGTGAGGTGTGTTGAGGTCAGCGACCGTAGCGACGGCGGGAGGAGAGTAGTTAGCGAAGGCGACTAATCAGTCGTTCAAAAACTGGAATGGGAGAAGAGGTAGAGGAGGAAGTGCAGGAGGTTGAGGCATGTCCTCATGAGTGAGAAAAGCGTTGGCAAAGTGAACGAAGGGAAGGAATAAGGAAAGGAGTGGAAGACTGCACACGCACTGAAGGAGGAGGGACAGTCGGAGGGAGCGGATGATGGGCTAAGCAGGGAGAAGCGCAGTAAATTAGCTTTTAACTAAAGCATTAAGACAACCACTCACCTACCTTCCGTCTTATTCCTCTATCTATCCATATATCTATCTATTATTCAGCCATGTATCTGTTTGTCAACCCAAACCTATGTGCATATCATTCGCATCGTCCATTCCCTTACACGTCTCTGTATCTATCTCAGGCATCAACTAGGCGCTGCATATGGTGGTGCCAGTGTACACAACATCATCTTCCTCTCATTCACCATTTCATTTAGTTAATCTGTTTGACTTAATCATTGCTTCATCTTTCCTTCTTCCCTTAAACTCAATTGGCAGGACCGCTGGCTGATTGACTTAGTTCTGCGCGCATTGACGGAAATGTTAGTCACTCGTGAGGGTATTTTGAGGTGCGGACTATCTTGCACTTTTCCTCCTGCATTCCCTTCAACATATTTCCGACTATTTCTTCCTCCTTTCCATTTAGCTCCACCCACGCCTTCAATTACATATCCACCTTATCTTTCTCCCCACCGTGGCTGCCACTCCGCTTTTCGACAGTGGCTTCACTGTGGTTAGCGGTGGCGGCATGAGAGAAGTGCATCTCATCAGGGAGGACACCAAGTGCCACAACTACACCTGCTTATCCATATCCAATCATTGGCTCGACGTAGCTAGACGGTCGGACACGCCACCTTCCGACTCATCCTCCAGCACCAATTCGATGTCACTGAGGCTGAGAGAACACTCAAACTGTGAACTGCACACTGACGCTACTCATGTTTCAGTGCGCAAAGGAGAACCGAAGCTTTTACGGAAAAATGACGGAGTAGTCTTTTGGGGTAAAAATATGGCAAATTATGCGCATTGCTTTTTAAATATTTTACGCTAGGAATTTCATGTCCTTTTTTTTAATTTCTTTGGGGCTTAAGCAGTGCATATTATATTTGTTAATGCTAAAGCCCTACAGAGGCAAATGTTCCATGAATTATCTAATGACTGAGCCTAGGTCAGAATTTTCCTCCTGGGCACAAGATGCGGCAGACGATTAATTTTTGTATCCATATCTGATTTGATGTTGTCAACTTCTGCTTAGACATTGACGTTAATGCGTTTCATTCAGGTCTGCCGCAAGGGACAATCTACGGTGGCACGACACTAGAGGTGACAGTGTGCAGGGTTCGTAGCCCTCCTGAAGCTTTTTCTGTGCTGGTGATAGCAACTTATGATTGCTCGGCCGTTTAATTGTCTAGATGCAACGCTAATAGATTGGAAACATGTTTTTAAATTCATCTGCATCCATTTCTTCTTCAGAACAACCGCCTTAATCGACAACCTCAGGATGTTCTTCCCGAACTAGGATTTCTGAGTTTGTAAAAGTAAAGACCAGATTATTGTGAGTTCCGCTATGAAGATTCTCCAACATGAGTAAGCAAACTTGGTGTAGCGTCCCGAGACTCCCTTTAAGGTAAAAGAAGGCAAAGTGCTGGGGGTAGAATACATGTATTCTGGAAACAGAGGGCTTGGAGCTTTTGTACGGCCCAAAGACCGACCATCCGACTCAGTACAATATGGCCACCCAAGTGACCGAAACCGGCAGTTCACAAACAAAGTATTACACTTTTCACCACCATCAGTTTATTGTCGTTTTAGTTACTTCTGTCCCGTTTCACCATTTGTCCTATCTTCTACGCCCGCACTTACAAGCTCAGGAGCGAAGGTGAACGCGTTGCTTCTACNCAAACAAAGTATTACACTTTTCACCACCATCAGTTTATTGTCGTTTTAGTTACTTCTGTCCCGTTTCACCATTTGTCCTATCTTCTACGCCCGCACTTACAAGCTCAGGAGCGAAGGTGAACGCGTTGCTTCTACTTCCTACTTCGTAAATTTCAGGTTGACCAAACTACCACCTGCTTATCACACTGCCTACTCGGTTTATTTTCTCCTTGTAGATATTGCCTCAGCCTGGCGCATCAAATGGGCTCTCGACTGAAGTATTAAGACAAACTCTAGGTGGCAGGCTAAGTGGCTTGTTTCTACGTGCAATGGCACAAATAGTAGAGTTACTCACCAGAGCAGTTTAATTTGCAGGATGTCTTGTGCATTCCCTTCCGCAATCTTCTCATCACACCTTCATTCTCCACTCCTTCTCCTTCCCTCTCTACATCTGGCTCGACCTCTATCGTCTTCCGCGTGCTTGACAGTTGGCTCGCTGGTCACGGATTTACTGTGGTAAGCGACGACGACGCGGAAGATTTGGATACCATTTGGAAGGGTGGCAAGTGACACCACTCCGTCTGCTCAGACATATCCGACCACTGGCACGTCGTGGTCAAATAGTCGGACAGGTCTCATTTTGTTTTTACAATTCACCACCAACCCCACCACGTCATCGTCGCCTTACGCTGGGCTCTGTTGTTTCTTGTTGTGGTTGTCCTTCGTCCCATTGTATCGAATGAGGTCTAAGTGGGGGTGAAAATACTAATAAAATGGATATGGGCAGGTGAAGCTGAATAAGGTCTAAAACTGCTGCTTCTGTGAGCGATAAGGCAGGTGAGTCTGTGTGCAGTCATTTACACAAGAGCGGGTTGTCTTCTGCAAAATTGCCTTGTCGAAAGCAGTTCAGTCGTTTAGAGGGGCAAGGGGAAGCGGAGAATCTGTGAACACCTTAACAGCAGTTCAATGCCCCAAAATGGCCAATGGGCTACAACGAGCAGGGTAATGACTGCTTCACTGATGAGCTAAATTAAACTATTTATCTGGTTGGTCATTAGAGGATGATAACCCTGGGAAGGGGTGGTTGGCGCCAGTCACATTTTCTTCACGACTTAGTCAAATAGCCGGACAGGTCGCACTCTGATTCTATCACTCACCACCAACCCAACCACGTCATCGTCGCCCCACGCTCGTCTCTGCTTCTTCTTGTTGTGGTTGTCCTTCGTTCTATTGTAGCGAATGAGGTCTAAGTGAGGGCAAATGTACTAATAAAATGGATATGGGCAGACGAAGCTCAATAAGGACTGAAGACTACTGTAGCTGCAAGCAATAAGGCAGGTGAGTCAGCTTGCGATCCTTCACACACGAGCGGGTTGCCTTCTGTAAAATCGTCTTGTTGAAGCAGTGCTGTCGGTTGGAAGGGCAAGGGGAAGCAAAGAGTCTGTGAACGCCTTAACAGAAGTTTAACATCTCTGAAACGGCTAATAGACTACAACGCGCAGGGTAATGACTGCTTTATTGATGAACCAAATTAAACTATCTGGTTGGTCGTTAGAGGATGATAACCTCAAGAAGGGGTGGTTGGCGCTACCAACATTTTCTTCAATTCTATTTTATCTTGGCTTTAGTCCTACTCTGTGTTTAACCATTCATGTTGCTACTCCGCGCTCATAACGCGATTTCCTTATCATGCAACATTTTACCTTAGTGCACTTCCGCTAGTATTTTACGGGGGTACTAGGCCCATTAAATGAGTGGGATTAGAAAAGTCAAGCATTTAACGTATACTACCCCTTATTTATACAATATTCAGGGACTATAGAATTTGCCGAATAGCGATCAAGTTCATTCTGAAAATGGCTACTCGGATACTAACTCCAATGAAGGCATCAAAGGGTAGAAACCGTTCATTGATATGATGAGTGGGGTACAGAAAAGGAGGTGCATATTAGCATTGTAGACGCCCTGTCTCAGACACAGAACTTGGAGAAAACTGATGATGTTTTAGCATGCACCTTATTTTTGAGCGAGCTCTATAGATATCATTAGAAAAATACGCACAGCAAGCAAGATTCTTTGCACCCTCTAACAAATTGGCGGCAAGAGAAATGGCCCTTTCTGAAATAGAGGCCAAAGGGACATCTGAGACGATCCAGTGCATCCTCAATAGGGTTGAGGCCTTGTTGTACCAAGATAGTGTTAAATCACTTGAGGATCCAATGTCCTATAACTCTTTGCTACAAACGTATTTCCAAATGTTATTTTAGCGTCTACACTATCAAGGTGAAAAAAAATGCTGGGAGCCTCGGACGAGAGGTGTTGGCGGTCTTCGCTGATACCTAATGTAAGTGAAATGTGCCCAACCTACGTTACGTGGAGCACTGTGGATACCAATTCGATGATATGGTGGACTGGTTGTAAAGCGTGGCAGAGGCCATGCTCATGAAGACACAATAAGCCAAAATGGTTGCGTCACCCTATTTTCTAAATTAACCCGCCATAGGCGCCCAAGAATGGCGCAGGACAAGGGGCATTCTTTGGAACGTTGCTTGAGAAATCCCTTTTCTATTATTTTAGATGCTTTCTAAGTGGTTCCAAATATGGAAGCTAAAGCTGAAACTGTGATGAGAGGCCTTCGGAGGATGAGACGCACGGGCAAGCGTTGGGACTTAACAAGTAGTATCTGAAGTAGGAGAATGCAAATTGTGTTTAGCCCAGACCACGAATCGCAGAGGCCAGGGTCTCGCAAATTCAGCCTGCACAAAACTACTGGGAGGAAAAGTCTCCCTAAATTACGATGCAGTTATAACAAAAATTCCTTTTACCCAATCTTGACCACATCATATATCTCTTGAGAATCGAAATTCACATTTGTTGTGCCATATCCAAAAGGAAGTTTTGCCACCACGCCATCATAGCCCACCATGAGTCGGCTCCTTATTTTGTCTTCCTCGTTACGCGACCCGGTGTCGATCCGAGCAACGCTCGATTGGTGCTTTCTTCGGGCAGCTTGCATGGTCCTTCGTCAAGTCAACCCCCCTAAGGACCTCAATGCGGAAATAAAGCATGAAAGAAAGCTACTTTTTTGGAGTCCTAACTATATCCTCAGCTGGCTCACCTCATACTATTTAAGCGGTAACGATTTGCAGTGCCTCTGTATCGTCTGGCTGGCCAATGCGTCAGGTCGCCGACTCTTGGTCAAGTCTGGAAGGAAGAGCGTGTTAATCCGCATTAAGCTGAATCAACTCGCATCTTTTCTAAGCCCTCCTTATGCAAAGTTATAGCCGATACTCTGCCAAGTTAAGCTAAATTACGGTCGATCTCGAGTACTTTGGTCCTTTACCCGGGGAGGCGAAGCTTCAACTTTGCGCCTCCTTTGAAAAATAGTTCATAGCGAAGAGCTAGGAGTGATTAGCTTGGGTATTTTTATTGAGAACGTGGTCGATGCTGCCAGGTAAAATTTAAAATATATTTGTCCATTTTGGCACAATGCTACCACCGGATTGTGTCTAAAGAACTTAAACAAAAATGCAATCGTCACATGGTTGTGCGAAAGTAATGGTCGTGTTAAAGACGAAATTTGGGCACCAGGCCAAACCTTATACATTTTTGAATGATATGCATAATTTTAGGTATAGTCGCGAGGAAAAGGTCTCCTTCGCTAAACGCGTGCGACTCTGCTCGTCCACTCCTTTATGAGTTGCCTTTGGGGCTACATCTCGCACACGTTGAATCAAATTACTTGAAAAGGTTATCAAATTAAGGCATAAAAAACGATGTTCTTTTAACTTTCCGGTAATTTTTAGTCAGCGTTGCCAAATTTTTAATCACTGCCTTAAAATTGCTGTCTACCCACTTTCCGACTTGACTTTTATGATCACTATATGAGTGTAACGACGTCGCGGCGGCCGGAGTTGCAGTCAGGTCTCCGTGGTCTCTTGGTCTAAGCTCTAGCGCGATTACCGACTCAGCTTCCATCAACTCTCCGGAGAGTTATTTTGTTACAGCGGGACCAAATACTCGGATTGCATTCTGAAGTGGCATGCCATGTGTCAAGTAACAAGCAAAACCGTTACTCAATAGTTGGTTCCACACTTCATGCTGCCGATTAATGGTTCCTCCCAGCGTTGGAGTAATCCTCGTTTCATGACCATTCTTTCAAACAGCCAGTTGTACAAGGGCAATGTTTTGCTAGGTCCCTACAATCCTTAAGACGACGGTACAAAAACAGCGTTTAGGTGATCAGAAACTGCTGTTGGCAGTGACAAGGAAAAGTGGGAGTCGAAGGGCATAGGCACTGACCCCAACGTGACTTAAACACGCAACCTTCTGAACTGGAGTCAGACGCGCTACCATTGCTATGGCACTGCAATACCTATAGTCGGTTACCTCAGCATCATCACATTGCATATTGTGTTTACCGTAATTCTACCAGCAGCAGTCACGTGAACACACACATTGGTCGAGTGAAGGCACTGCTGCAACTGTCGGTGGGGTGCAGAGGTGTTATGCGCATGCGACATTATAGCAAATGCTGTGGTTTAAAAACTGATTGCTACCATGCTGTTCTGGCGGTTTTGGCTGGTGGATCCTCGCTAACCTCTATTCCCACCGCACCTTCCTCACCATAGCTCGGCTCTACGCACTTCCATGGCCTGACAACCAGCACCACCGACCTCCTACCTACGAGTTCGTATCGCAATGCTACCAAATATTTTAAGGCGCAAATCATACTCTTTGGCCTCGAGATGGAAGGCGATTATTTCCACCGCAAACGCTGTCAGCCATTTTGTGAAAAAACCATTCATAATAATAATAAAAGACATAAAGCAAGATTCTTTGCACCCTCTAACAAATTGGCGGCAAGAGAAATGGCCCTTTCTGAAATAGAGGCCAAAGGGACATCTGAGACGATCCAGTGCATCCTCAATAGGGTTGAGGCCTTGTTGTACCAAGATAGTGTTAAATCACTTGAGGATCCAATGTCCTATAACTCTTTGCTACAAACGTATTTCCAAATGTTATTTTAGCGTCTACACTATCAAGGTGAAAAAAAATGCTGGGAGCCTCGGACGAGAGGTGTTGGCGGTCTTCGCTGATACCTAATGTAAGTGAAATGTGCCCAACCTACGTTACGTGGAGCACTGTGGATACCAATTCGATGATATGGTGGACTGGTTGTAAAGCGTGGCAGAGGCCATGCTCATGAAGACACAATAAGCCAAAATGGTTGCGTCACCCTATTTTCTAAATTAACCCGCCATAGGCGCCCAAGAATGGCGCAGGACAAGGGGCATTCTTTGGAACGTTGCTTGAGAAATCCCTTTTCTATTATTTTAGATGCTTTCTAAGTGGTTCCAAATATGGAAGCTAAAGCTGAAACTGTGATGAGAGGCCTTCGGAGGATGAGACGCACGGGCAAGCGTTGGGACTTAACAAGTAGTATCTGAAGTAGGAGAATGCAAATTGTGTTTAGCCCAGACCACGAATCGCAGAGGCCAGGGTCTCGCAAATTCAGCCTGCACAAAACTACTGGGAGGAAAAGTCTCCCTAAATTACGATGCAGTTATAACAAAAATTCCTTTTACCCAATCTTGACCACATCATATATCTCTTGAGAATCGAAATTCACATTTGTTGTGCCATATCCAAAAGGAAGTTTTGCCACCACGCCATCATAGCCCACCATGAGTCGGCTCCTTATTTTGTCTTCCTCGTTACGCGACCCGGTGTCGATCCGAGCAACGCTCGACTGGTGCTTTCTTCGGGCAGCTTGCATGGTCCTTCGTCAAGTCAACCCCCCTAAGGACCTCAATGCGGAAATAAAGCATGAAAGAAAGCTACTTTTTTGGAGTCCTAACTATATCCTCAGCTGGCTCACCTCATACTATTTAAGCGGTAACGATTTGCAGTGCCTCTGTATCGTCTGGCTGGCCAATGCGTCAGGTCGCCGACTCTTGGTCAAGTCTGGAAGGAAGAGCGTGTTAATCCGCATTAAGCTGAATCAACTCGCATCTTTTCTAAGCCCTCCTTATGCAAAGTTATAGCCGATACTCTGCCAAGTTAAGCTAAAGAAGGTCATGAGTAGTAGTGGCAGTCTTGGCCTAAGCACAACTCAGCAGCATGCTTGGAGACGAAGCAGTCATCCACACATGACTGGTGATGTCGGTGGCACAAGATTTCTCTGAGTAACGATAATTTAAGCAGAGATAATACCACAGCATTTAAGATCCAATGAATTGAGATGCACAGGTATCCTTTCATGGCCTGGAGTCTTCCGGAACACGGCCTGAGTCCGTCGGCTACAAGCGCTTAACACACCAACTGTCCAATTCCTTTGGGGATGAGGAACCATCAAACCTACAAATCTTGCTCACAAGCAGTTAATATCATGCTCTTAATATAAGGTTTGCTTGAAGCATATTCCGGCCTTTATACTAATTGTTGTTCATTTGAAGTTTCAAAACGGTACTTGACGTTAAAGCAGCTACTGCTGATGGAAGTGGGGAGGGTCTAATTGTTACAGGATGTGCCAAAATACGGCCACTTGTGGCTTGTTAAGCAATTATTGCTCAATGATTCAGAAGATTGAGTGCCTGCTCACTTCAATGCAAACAAGAATTAACAGCAAGCCCGATTACACATTTGCAGCAACAAATGCCTCCAGGCCGTAAAATCTTAATCAAATAAAAGGAACTCCCCGTGATAAACGACATATTTTGTCTAATTTGTTACTTTAGAGCCTTGAGTTCTTTCGCAAAAGCCACAGATGTGGAATCTTTCATGCGAGAGCTGGAGAAAAGGGCAGTTATGCGAATCTGTTTGAAACGCAGTCATGCCTAAATAATCAAATCCTAATTCATCCTCTGTCAAAGAAACAATAACCGAAGAATTGAAGTGGTCGATCAAAAGCTAAACAACGGTGAGAACTATCTATATTATAAAATGAAAATAGCTTACTTGCTAAGTGTTTCATTCCACGCTCATTCCATTTAAACCCCGTTCCAAGCGAGTTGGTCATGCTAAATCCATGAAACAAACATTGTGGTTGTACTATTCGGAATTTATCTCTTTTGCTACCCCATACGCTGAGACGCCTACGATTTTTAGAGGAAAGGGGTCATGTTCACTAAGAGCTTCGTTCCATCAAGTCCTCGATTAACGCCGTAGAGGAGCCGGATGAGAATGCACAAAGCGAATAGGTAGTGCCACAGACGGGACTGCCAAGTCAGAAGCAAATAAAATGACATAGTGCTCGTTCACTTTCACTTTGGGCATGATGAATGTTACCAATGTTAGCGCGAAAGCATCCTTAACGGGCCCTAATGTCTTATCCTAAATTGACTAACGCACATACATCTAGGATGCGGATACTCTGCCCACCTCTGCAGGAAGGGTCTAGTAGGCCTCACACAACGTTCCTCATGACGTGTTAGTGACGTAGGTGTAACCGAGGCAAACTCTCACAGATGCTCAATTCCGATGCATCATCTAGTCGTTGCAGTGATAGATTAATGCAAATCCAGTGATTCTCATCTGGATAAATTTGCACTTGAAAACGCCAAGTGATGAATAATGTAATTTTGAGAAGAAATTAGTGAGAGCACTCCCTTTGAGTAGCTCGTGCTTTTCCGATCTAGAAAATTGTGCATAAATTAACATGGAAGTCGTTGGGTAGGATTAACCGGCAAGCCCACCAGAGTATATCAGATTCTTAGTCGCATTTATACTAATGCACATTTAATATAGCAGGTACTCACTCTGGTCACTGCCGCGATATCCTTACATTCTACTCTTAAAGTGATTATGGTCAAATTGGTAAAACAGTCATTTTTACCCTGATGGTGACTAAAGTTATTCTAGTTTTACCTTCCCTTATTTTAAACCCTTGAAACAAAAGCTTCCCGAAGTTGGCCTAGGCTCATTTGACATCGCAAATTAATAGAGACTACGTAAAAGTAGCAAGGCGCACACTGCCTCTGATTACTTACAGAGGGTGACAGTGGAAATAAACTTGCAGGCGTGGTGAGACGACTTCGATTAGAGTTTCGTGTACGCGGGTAGCTAAGCTCTTAATCCTATTAACCTGAACATGTCGTATGAGTAATTTTCCCATTAAGTCACTCTCCAACTGAACTCTACTTGTCAAGTATTTACACTGGAAATTTTGATGAATACTTGTCATGTAAATTTGCACTAGAAAAAGTCATTTGCTTGCAGTCAATGCATGCAATGTTAGCATTTGTTCAACGTACTCTATGAGGAACTTCGCTACTGGATTCCTTCTCTCAAACATTACGATATACGTGATTTGTGCACTTGAAAACGCCGTTCTTTATAAAAAATTGCCATGTTTTCTCGATAAAACTATTTCGCCTTCCATACCACCAACTCGTCACGTGTCTCGGTTTCCGCTGCTAAGTGTCATGGCCACAATTATACAAGCTCCTCTGTAACAACTCAATGTGCCAACATGATGTTGGGCAATTTAAGGTTGCGGCTTGAATCCGATTTCAAGCTTGTCTTCAAACGCAGCACCGGACTAGTGGTCTTGGCTATTTTACGCCTGCACAGAAAAACTCTACATACGACGTCAACTTACTCAAATCTCAGGTGCGGTTATTCCAGCCATTGCTACAGTGCATTGAATTGAGGACGGCAAAGAGGTCTGGATCAAAAAGACTTGCATAGCCCTTGCTCTGGACGTAGGAAGCCCAGAGTTAGTTCTGGAAGCTCTAGCTTATGTTCGCCGAGTTTGGGTCTTCGGTCAATATCGCCTTGACTGGAGATCCACGTGCATGGCACTGCGCCCTTGCACTTGGTCGGCTGGAGGCGAACTGTAAGGAGTGGGTGATTTATTGTTCTTATTCTAGTGGTTTGCTTGGCCCTGCCATTATCCACATGACATGCTTGAGTAATGCATCGGGTCCATTTGCCTGCCCTCGTTAGCGCTGCAGATGGCCAATGCAGCTGTGTTAACGTCAACTTGGCCAGCACGGAGGTAGTTTTGAGGGAGGAATTAAATGCATAATGAAGAAGACATAGAGGGAGAATAGATGAGTGGATGAAGGTGGAAGGAAAAGGCAGCTGCAATTTGGTGTTTTAGCAACGAAGAGAGTAACACCTATGGACTCAGCCGAGATTTAAACCCGGAGGCCTCACGCACCCGAAGAGCGAATCATATGCCAATGTAAAAAAACATTAAAACTAGTAGCCAAATGAGCAATTATACAATGCTGTGAAGCAGAGGTTTTAAGGAAAGAAAAGATGTGGTCTGATGTAGCTACCAATTAGGTTCAGGCTCATTTTATTGCATTTCTTGTCTTTTTGAGCCAACTGCAATTAGATTTGAAATAACTGCGAAATTATTGTACTTAAACATTTGGCAGAGATATTAATACTCCGTCGCTCAATTTTGCTACCAATACCACCATCATAATCTTACAATTAAATTTTGTACTTACGCCAACAAACGGGTGGTACTGTCTAGTCCCTTACGAATAACGGATCACACCATCTCCAACAATCAAGCACTGTCAAGTTAAGGCTATTACGCCTACCTTACCATTTGAAAGGCTATTACGTTGTGTTGATTTCCGAACAAATGTCACGTTTTTACAGTGTGACGTTTACCTAAACTTATGAGGAGTAGGTGGTCCAAATACCACCGTTGCCATTCTCTTTATTTCAGTCACTCAGTACAGCACTTAATTTCTGCAAAATTATTGTCTCTGCGGGGCAGAGTGTTAGAGTGGTGAGAATTGTCACAATGTAGAAGGTGACGACTAGAGCATTTAAATAAATTGTAGAATTCTTCACAGCTGATCGAGCACCTAGGACTTTGCAAGGCCTTTTTGGAATGTGAAACTGCTGGTGGAGGACACGCCGGTGAAGACGAACAACGTTTGGTGACTCACTGTGCTGGTGAACGGCCGAATACTTTCGAAGTNCTCACTGTGCTGGTGAACGGCCGAATATTTTCGAACTGCTCTTCTAGGTGACGCATTGATAAAGTCGTCTTAAAGCTCATCTGCTGTGGTGTAATAATCGCCAATAATCATCAAAGTGGGAGCGAGAGGAGAATAGACAAGAAAGGGTGTATTGTTCTTCAAAGCGGCATGTTCTACGCAGCATATGTCACCTCTAGTGTGCATAGATGCGGTGGTAGTTACAAGTGGCTGTGACTGTGCCTTTTAGGGACCCTAAGGCGGTAAAATTGTTGCTAAGTATCTGCGCATTTGCTTGAAAGGGGGTTGGGCTGCTTGTTTCTTAATTGTGCAAATCGTTGACAAAGGTAAAACCACCAGTGAAGTCGCTCGCCTTCCTTCTAGCCACACCACGTTTTCCCGAAGTACTTGCTACTGTATGCAATTGAGTAATATGATTGAACGAACTAATACACTGGAAGCGTTAGGGAGCGGCATTTCAACGTGGATTGATAGAAGTCCGGATTGGCAAGCAAATGTAGTTTTTTTACAATGGAAATGTGCCACTCCTTACGGATACCCTAGGTAATTTAGTGTTTGTTCTGTAGCATGCACTCTTGTTTCCATGCGTTGCAATAGCTTCAAACGCATATACTGATACTGAACTTTGCAACACATTCATCGTCTTTGCTAGAGTGTAACGGCAATGGCGGGGGCCATTTGTGAGCATGAGCGCATGAGAGGAGTGTTGAACTATTGTGTGACAAATGCCCTTGAAGTGGCTTAATGGAATGGCAGATCCGTAGGCGTGCAAAGTAATGGAAAGTCTGTGCAGCTAACGTGTGTTGGAATTCATCCATTTGGTGTGGTTGAGGCTAGGATAGAGATAGTTTTACTGCCGATCAGGTATAAAATTGTGAACTGTGGTGTAATCACATAAGCAATCGGTTGTTAACTGTCAACCGGTAATTCTATTTGACACATGCTGGAGCGAACTGCAACTGAGCAACCTCGGAGTCGTTGATGGTATGCTCATGGATAAAACCAGTCCCTATTGCCATCGCGGTATCATAACCATAAAAACCTGTAACCCTCTGTCTGTTTTCATGACCTCAAGACCTATTATACAGTATTCGGATAAAATGCAGGAATATTTTCCACAGATTGTGGCATTGGTTTCATGCTTCTGCAGAGAAAACCACCTCATTAATTTAAAAGCAAGTTTAAGAATGCTTGCAATTATTAGGTACTGTGACCAAATAGTGATGCAGCACTTCGTTCGGAGGCGTGTTCCATGGTATTGTTGGTTCCCTAAGCTTTAACTGTCTTAATTCAAGACGTACTATTTAATGCATTTCGACAGGCCTTGCAGTTAGCATACCTAAGACCCCATATTCTCCAACATTAAGCCAAACCTCCTTGTTTGCATTAAGTCGTTTAGTTCTTCATTGACTAAGTACATTTTAAATAGTGCAAAAATCTTACCTGAGTTTTTGCCGAGATCTTGCTGACAACCGCCATGCTCAGTACTTCAGTAAAAAGACGCGAGTGAATGTGAATAAAAACTGACCCAACGTGCGCAGTTGAAAATGTGTAATTTGATTTTAATTTTACACAACCAGATACTATCAGGAACTAATAGACTTACAGGCTATGGAAGTCAATTATGGACAACCCACATAATGAATGCGTGCCGAAACCCACTAGACTTGTGTGAAACTTTTAAGCCGATCGGTGTCCACCTGTTTATGGCTGGGGCGCAATTCTTCAGATAGATGAAATGTGGCAATTAATAATAATGGCAAAGCTCTATATTGTGCACATAATAAATACCGCGTTTCGCATCACATCCAGCCACAATACGCAGCATCCACCACAATAAGATCATATAGCGACAGAGCTGTCCCTCGATATAGTCAAGTATGCAGAGTTAGCGGCAGTCGCAACTGACGAATGAGTTGTATTGGCTGTGTTTGTCACCGTTATTGTGCGAATTCAATGCAATTATAAGTGCAATCATAAACGCAATTGACGCTCACTTCTTGCCAATGCAATTGCACCTTTTACGCTCTCCGACTCAATGCATTCGAACGCGATCCGAATAGCACAACAGGTAATCGGTATTGAAACTGCTTTGCAAGACTTGCTTTCCTTTGGCTTACTTCGTGGATACATATTGCTTTCCATCATTGCTGGCTGCTTCTACCACCAGTCTAGAGAATGCTTTGCAATTTATCTACCACTCATTATGCATAAGTAACAGCGGTATGTTGGATGTAGCAAGGCAACAGGGTCTGTAGCCTTTGAAATACTCTTGTGATGTGGATTCACTCCAGCTCAATTTCATCAGGCGAAAACTCATTCATAGGCATTGCATTTCATCTGGACATGATTCCCAAGAGTTGTGCCTGACAGTTCTCTCCCCTGTGCCAAATTCTATGATACAATGAATTAGCCTTACCCTATTTGTCAAACGTTTCAGTGCCTGTGCACGGAAGTTGGAGACACGCCTAAAGAACTCATCTATGGTGCAAAGTGGTTTGCGAAGCATGTGCGAAATGAGGATTTAATCTACAAAAGTGAAAAACGCTATGTACTGGACTCGGTAAGCAATATGATAATGCGAATGATAGTGGGAAAATATGGAGGTGGACACGGAAACGCTGAATAATTTACTCCATTTTGTCTTGCAAATCGCCTGTAGATATAGGCAATGCTTCATACGCTTTAGTAAATATGGCCAATTTATTAGTTTTGCCAAATTTGCTAAATTTTGCTGGCCCGAAACTACACAAAGAAATCACACCCTCCTTGGCTCAAAATGATCCGGCACACAAGAACAGCCTCAGTCCTTATCCAATCGGCTCAATTCCCTTACCCCTCATCCGCGTGTCTTGCAGCGCATTCGCAATTACGTTCCCATCTCACACTACTCTGCCACCTTGGGCAACTATTTTCATGACTATACGGCTGCACACATTGTCTCGAGAATCGATTTACTTAGCTAAATCCTTCCACTACGTGCAATTGTTTCACTCACAAGCACTATCGTTGGTTGGTGCAACAGAGTGAAACGTTGGCTTTGGAAACACCCAGAGGTGATTTACACTGAGGTCAGCCTCAACACACCCGCAACTTGTTCCCTCTCATCCATTGCAAATGTGGGTCACGGAATCCAACAAACAGTTCTACGTGGATTATTCTGCCTGCGTGGCATGATATCATGGTCCACAGGGGATCAAGTGGCTCAATTGTAGTGCGCTAACAATTCCGTTTTTAGTGTTTAAAAATGCGCATTGTACGCCGTGGAGATAGACAAAACATTATTGAACACCACAAGAAGCGAGTGGCTCAAAATTTTTCGTATATTTTATTGGGACGAATGGCTCAAGCGCAAAATGTCATACGTTCCTCGAGTTACTTGAGATCATAGAGCAGGATGAAGTCCACATAAGTTGTACAAACAAATAATATATATTGGTTATTTAAAAATGTAGTAAAGGCTGCTATCAATTTCGCTCCATGAATAAAATTCTCGCTTTTCTAGAAGTGCCGGGTCTTCACCCTTGATGTGTTTGAAGCCGATATTTGATATGAGATATTGTTGTGTATGCGCAAGTGCACACGTGCGGGAATGGAAGAAACAAATTGTAGAATATCGGCGAATCGGAAAGTGGGTCAGATGGCGGTATCATCTTAAGACTTCAGAAAGGATATCTGCGAATTGACTCAGGCTATAAATGCAACTAGAGCTGGAAAAGAACTGCGTAGAACACAGGACCATTATGCAGACATTCAAAGCCTTTTTCATGCTGACACTCACTCTTGGCTTGTTTGCGCATAGGGGCGCATCCTACAAGATGATGATGGAAGTGAAGGTGTTAGGAGCAATGGTAGATGGACCAGTGCCACCACAGGCTTTAGCGGCACCTAATGCAACGGCCGAACACCAAACCACCGCAGATGTCACAGCGGCAACTCAGGCTACAAAAGCGCCCACTTCGATGAAATCCATGCCATCTACCACCAATACAACTGCGTCAACGCAGGTCCAAGTAGCAGGGAATGCGACGATGCCCACTTCGTCTCCTACCAATGTCACATTTCCAACGCATGCGCCAGTAGCACACAATGCAACCAAGAATTCAACACCATCCACCAATCTGATGGCATTAGCACTAAATTCACTGGCACCCAATGCCACAGAGCCACATGTAACGCCTGCCGATACCACGGTTTTAATACAGACTTCAATAATGTCCAGTGCAACGGAATCGAATTCAGCGGTCACTAATGCCGCAAGTTCATCACTGGCTCCTGTGATGTTCAGTGCATCACAACCTACGGAATCGTCAGCCAATGATGCAGTTCAAACACAAGCACCCGCAATGCTCAGCACAGTTCAACCATCGATAGAATCTGCCAACCCTCCAACATCAACGCTGGCGTTAGAGACGATCGATGCAACTCATCCACCGGAACCGCCAATTAATGATGCAGTTAATACACAGGCTCCGGCAACACTCAATACAAACTAACCATTGACAGCTCCTACTAACCATCCAGCATCAATGGAAGCGCAGACGACGACCAATGCGACGCAGCTTCCTACACCATCAACCAATGCCACACTCTCACCACTAGCTCCAGTGATTGCCACACCAATGTGTCTTTTCACACCATCTTCCAGCCCATCTCTTCTCTTCACTTTCATTGCTTATCTCACCTCCAGCACTCATTACTCCTTTATTTGGTCACGCGTTATTACTTCACTCCTTAAATGTCTCAGCTTTGTTAATGACTTTATTTAAAATGGTCAATCGCATTCACTACTAACCCTCATTTCACTGTCTTGCTACTTAATAAATTCCTATTAGCCACGTCCTTTCTCTGGTATTTCTTGAACTTTGAAACAAATTCTACCACCTGTGCTGGTGCACAGCTATGATAGCTTGCATGTCCACTGCCGAATTGGTACCCCTATACTCCGAATCGGCAAATGATGCGAGGACGCTTTCCAACCAATCCTCGGCAAAGTAGCTACCGCAGCGGCGTCCAGTTGGTTAATTTCCAGAAATGAACTACTAATGCTGTGACATTCATGCGTAAAAGAGCCTAGCAGCTGTAAATTACAGCTCAATTCCCACCACATAGTAATCTAAAAGCATCGATTGAAATGCAGTGAATTGTTCCATAATTTTAGGGACGATGATATTCGCCCACCCTGTGCTAATTGTGTAAACCACAAAGCGGACAGATTGCTCAATGTCTGTTTCGGTAAATAAACCGAAAAAACGCCAAATGAGTTTTTGGTGAACACATTTCCGTTGGTATGCTTGCAGTTAGCTGCGGCGCGTAGTGTGTCAACAAAGAATACGGCGAAGGGCATGCAAAGGAGTGCAGCGGAATTGGTAGCAGTCTTTATTACATTTCCGAACCGCTAATATGAATTATTCGTTGTTGTGACTTGTGTGAGCTTCATCCTGCTCTGTGATCAAAAGTATGTTAAGAATTGTGCTAAACTTTACATACAAACCATTTTTCTCTCTGTTGTGTTTGTTACTATTTTACTTACCTCCACGGCGTACAATGCGCATTTTTAAACA
>LWMK02000501.1:0-51953 GCA_001693075.2 Taenia saginata
ACACTGCGAATTTGGCTCTCACTGAATGCTAATTCGTATCACTGATCTTCACTAGACCCAAATTCCGCTCTCAATGAATGCCAGTCCCTCTTACGTATCCTCGCCAGATACAAATTCCTCTCTCACTGAATGCGAATCCATACTAGTGATCTTTACAATACTGCAAATTTTTGCTCACGCCATGCGATTTCTTATTAATTAACTTTACGAGGCAGCAAATTTCTGCTCAGAAAATGCAATTTTGCATTACTAATCTTCACTAGACAGCGAATTTCGCTCGCACTGATTGCGAGTTCATATTACTGATCTTCACTAGACAGATAATTTCGCTCGCACTAAATGGGAGTTCGTAATACTTATCTTTGCCAAAGAGCGAATTCCTGTCTTACTTAATGCCAGTTCGTATTACTGATCTTCACTAGACAGCGAATTTCGCTCGCACTGATTGCGAGTTCATATTGCTGATCTTCACCAGACGGCAAATGATGCTCGCACTTTATAAGAGTTCATATTACTTATCTTCACCAGACAGCAAATTCGGCCATCACGGAATGCGATTTTTTATTATTTGACTGCGCCTTATATTAAATTTTCCTTTACTGATTTCTTTTTGGTTCGCATTTTTTATGTGCTAATTTTGTTTATTTATGGTTAATTTAGCTATACGGCATTCATTTTGATCCAAATTTTCATTCGCCTCTAGATTAATTTTACGGATTTCTTTTTGTTTTATTAAGCTTTTTGGTGGCCTGAAGATGAATTCTTTGTAATCGTATTCATTTCTCGCGAAATTTGCCGTTTTCCAAGATTTTCTTTTTAATTTTAATTTAGCGTGTGCGAAATTCGTGGACAATTACTTTGTCTGCACAAAAGGTAGACGTTGCATTTCACTGCCTTTCTTACCTTTTTTCCAATCTTCTCGAAATCCTTTTAATTTTTGTATAGCTGTTCTCTCTTAAAATATTTGTGCAGTAAGAATAATTTTTGCCCTTTAGTTCCACTCCATGATCTTCTAAACAAGTGCACATTTGCTTGCTACATGTTGTACTGGCCTAAATTTCCGCACATTGCTTTCGAGCCACTTTTTAAATGCCGCACTTTTAATAAGTTTATTCCAGTTTTACTCCGTATACAAGGCTGTCACTATCTGTCCTGCCACGCAAGTCAAAATTGTGGTCTTTTTGTAAGTCAACTTTATCCCAAAATTGTGAAGTTGGCACAGGAGGTAGAGGTACTATGGATGCATCTAGGTGTGTGATAGGTTTCATTCCAGGTTTGGCATTAAATATTTGGCCAAAGAATGAGAAATATGCTAGTTGTAAGATGTTAAATATTAAGAGTTTAAATGCGGATTACTAAAGGAACTGCTTTGAGCGAGGTAAAATATCAGGGGTTGGAATTGTCTGTTAAGACTTCTAAAATGCTTGGACAGATATTTTTCGAAGTAAGGAGTTTTAAGCCAGGAACAATCGCAAGTGTTGTGTGCCCTCATAGCTGATGTGTTTTGTGTTGCGTAGTCAAAAATAGTCGGTAGCTAACCAGTAGAAAAAAATGCAAGGACTAGAAAGGAACCATCTAATTCATGCAAACGACCGAATTGCACACAAAAAAGGCGAACCATGCTTCGGAACATGGGCTGAGACAACGACACTTCCATCGCAGGCTACCAGAGGCAAAATTTTAGCCCGCATACTACAACTAAAATCTCATCTGCTATGACTTACTTTGCTGCCAAAACAACAACTAGCATAATCCCCAAGTCGTTTGTGGCAAGTCTTTTAGATACCACGGATTGTCTTCTGTTGCTGTTCGTAATTGTATAGGATCATAAGTATTGGCTGGCATGAGTTTTTTAGGTACAAATGTTGTTTCATTGTTAGAAACCCTGTAGAAAATGGCCTCCTATTAAACAAGATATGCCAGCGACCCTTGGGAGAGCAATGCCCGTACGGCTAGCTTGCCCTTGCCAAATGAAGATTACTGGACGACGCTTGTGGTTAAGAAACACCTGTGGTCTCTTCTTGATGAAGTTCATGCATGGAAGAGTTACAGTTCTTCCATTCAAGACTGCCCACTAATTCTTTTTTGTAAGTCAAAGCTCCATCTACCAGCACCACGAAAGCCGTTCTACATGCGATCCCCATCTATACTGCAAACTAATTACCTAATACGTGTATTAAAGTTGATAAATCAAATAATCTTGCTACACCACACGAAGTCTGCGCAGTCGCATGGTCATTCATAGAGCAGTAGGTGGTATTTTATTTGGGCATGCACGTGGTATTCACATCAGTCTGCGTTCCAAATAGCTTGTTTCTATCCATCACAAACGACTTCTACTTCATCTACTTAAGCAGTATTGACACATGGATGCGTGCATCAACAATGACACGAACAATAAACATCACAATCACTCCGCATCATTTTGCCATTTAATGCTTATAACGTTAAGAAAACACATATTAGCAGTGTAGTGAAGCCAAATGACCACTTCATATCAAGCAACAAACTCGTGGTTTTCAAGTAAACGAAAGGCAGCAGGCAGCACTATTTGAGACCCAGTGGCACTGGAAACAAAACATTGGTTATTGCTACCACAAGCTGATTTGTTAAAACTCAACCAATTTCAGCCAGCTAAATGCTTTCTACCATCAGCGTGCTTTAAACAACGTACAAGTTGACGGTGGCACTCCTCGCTGATGTGAATCTGCTCGCTGAAAACATCCTCTCTAGCCCAGTTTTCCGCTGTGGAATGGACGTGGAATTCGGGATACAAGTAAGAAACACGTCCTGGAGCTGTGTATATTAGTCCATGCTACTACCTGAAGAGAAGGCCAAATTACACGCACACACACAGTGCCACCAGTTGAAAGTTAAACCATTTTAGCGGAGCATATCTCGACCATCAAGCAATCCTTGAGAAGCTAAATGAACTACAAATGCCACACTCATTGGAACTGCTTATTTAAATAATAATCGCGAAATTTTTGGGCTTGATATTTAAAACGGATTTTTTCCACTTAAGTGTTTCAGTTTCTCTAAGATGGGCTCAGTTTAAAGCCTGTTTTTGCAATCAACACAAATGATTTAGAACAAACTAGGATAGCTTTGGTCCAAGAGTGGGTGCAACTTTTCCATTTTAGTGTTTTAAGAGGATTTTTCGACATAATATCTGAGGATTGTCAACGTAATACTTTGATTCTTTTACTGTCGGCTTCGGTTGCGGTCTTTTGGGTGGCTATTTTGCCAAAATCGAGTAGGCTTGCCTTATGGGCCATGCCAGTAGTCTCAATCCCATTGTATGCTAAACACATATATTCTGTCTCGCATTATGCCTTCTTTTACATCCATGGAAGTATCGAGGCACTGCATTCCAACTTCATTCCTGTACCCAAATGTATACTGAGCACACAAAATATCGAAAGAGATAGTAAAGCGGGACGCGGCGGTTAATTGTGCCTTCACTCATAAATTTCTCTACATCATCATATGGTGGAACAGTGCTGGGCTGTATAAATCACTTCTTGGCAAAACACAATGCTGTCACATGCTAGAAAATAAGGAGGCCAAGCTTAGTCTCCCGAGCCAATTGCATCTTGGCGTGCAAGCCGTAAGGGTATAGCTACAAGCATCAACCTCTACCACTCACGTTGATGTGATTACCACAGACAGATCAGTAGGCGCTCAAAACTGCATCCAGGTAGGGTGATTTGCTAGGTGGAGATATGAAAATGACGCGATGATTTAGATAGTGATGAGGCAACAAAGGCGATATTGTACAGCTAGCTTCAAGTGGGTTGGACATGCCGCAGAGGATCTCAAAACACCCGCTGACAAAAACGAATGGGAGAAGTGGCGTCACCCAGCAACTGTATGGAGTTGCGGTTTTATGATTTGACTAGAGTAATGCACGCTTGTCCTTTATTTCTCATTGCGATTGTAGTGTATATGTGGCATAAATAGTGGGTAGTGCATGGGATCCTTCCTACCAATCGAATTGAAACCACAGCAAACAAAGCCATGATACTTCTATTGGTGTGGTTCAGCATCATCAACTCAGCCACCGAAAAAATAAGGGAGAAATGTAACTACCAACCAGACAAGCATGATACTTGGCCATTTACACTGTTTGTTCTTCCACCAACCCTCAGTCTACTGCAATGTGAACTTGTCAACTTTGCCATCGTTTTCGCATTCGTTCCTACCGTTTAAGAGAACTACATAATCTGGTGGACCAGCTTCGAACTGCCTGCTGACATGCATTGGATCGTCTGAAGCGTCGAAGGGCGCGCAGGCAGCCACGCACATCATTCGGTAAATGTTAAGGCAAATGCACATTTCGCATGCTCCATTACAGCAGTGAAGGAGAAGTCACGTGTACCACCTTCGTAATGAAGGTCTAGTACAACAAAAGGGGGGTTGAGCGTGCAAACGAGTCAAAACTGTAAGCCCGTCAGCGAACACTAAGACCCTCACTCCATCCACTCCAGTCATTTTTCCATTGTATTGGCATGATTTTAAATGGAAGTCACTTGAAAAGCTTGATAAAGCCTTGATAGAGCAGAGGTGTGGCATATGGACTATGTAAGATCGCGATTTTTACAATTAGTCCTCTTCAAAACAGGACAGTACTTTTGCTTCATTACTATGAGGACACAGCAATCCAGCGGAATGTGGAAACGGTGCTGCTAAAATATTGCAAAGTGATAAGTGTTTTCCTGTTCCTCACCAGTTTACTACCATTGTCAAATAGATGCCACCACCACCTTGGCCTTCTCCCTTTCCACCTCATTATTTGGCCTTCTCTGACTTTAGAACCTGTGCCAGAACCTGTGCCAAGTCCTAACTTCACTACTAAATGTGGTAACTTGTGAGCCATCTAGTTGACAAAGCATCGGCTACGTAAAAATTTTGAGATTGACCAGTGAAATGATGCAATTCTGGCTGTATTTGCCACCATTCACCTCCGATTTTCTACTTTTCGACTTCCTCTGAAAAGGCACCCAGTAAACCCCATACAAGGCAGTGCTGAACTCAACACTTCATACTGATATCATTGTCTACACCATTTGCCTGCACCCACTCGACGAAGAATCCATAATCATGAGGCCATATTGCGAATTAATTCAGCAAACAAGATCACCACCAAAGACAAAACCTAGGCAAACTAGATATTATCAGTTTAACAGGAAATTTCATTACCACACATACCAGGAGTGGTTGCCTCGTCTGAGTAATCGTGCTAACTGCAGTTAGTTGTTCTAATGGGTCAATCAATTAAAAACCAAAAGATTATACTGCCATTCATCAAATTTATTGCCTTATATGCATGCAATATTCATGCCAGCCATCGTCTGCTGTCATGAAACACATGCCACGCGTACATGAGCTGCGTAACAAGGAAAGCGGTCCCGATACAATGCCCAAAGTTATAATTGTCGCATCCTAAGACTTCCTGAAATGCAGAAGACACAATTTTGGGGCTGAATGCATATATTTAGAAAAAAGGGGGAATAAGGCTTCTGGCCTGGCCTGCAGGCCAGCCCACCCGACTAGATCAAGATAGCCACCTGCGTAGCCGAACCCATAACCAGCAGTTAGAACGAACAAGTTATTAGAATGTCCTTTCCAGGCTTAACTAATAAAAATGCCAACGCTTTGGCATGCATCCTATCCCTGAAAGAGAGCGAATAAATATGCGCCTCCAGTATAAGTAAACACCATAGAAATGTCAGATATAAGCGTATGCACACATAAGTGCTCCTATCTTACCTTGGAATTAAAAAGCTTTTTAGCTTTCAGCGTAGTGGCGGCAATCCACAGATATCAAGCGTTCACCGACACTCCCAGTCGACTGGTACGAATGTGAGCGGACACTGAAGCAATCCGATTTTATCGCTACCCTGAGTCGCTAAAAAGACACCTACTGTAATTGTAGCGTCCCGAGGCTCCCCTTTAGGTAAAGGAAGGCGCAGTGCTAGGGCAGAATACATATATTCTGGAAATAGAGTGCATAAGGGCTGTTGGCACTGCCCGGAGGCCGACTAATCGGCTAGAACAAAATGACCACCCAAGTGACCGAAACCGACAATTCGAACAAACAAAGTATTACAGTAATTGTAATAATGTTTGTGTTTATATACGCTCTGTAGGTGAGAGGCGGGAACACAATCTACACGTGGTCGAAAGCGAGTTAGCGTGTTCTTCCCCAGCGCCGGATACCGCGACCCCGTAGTCTGGACTTCCCCGCCTACAGCTTCTCCTTAAATAAATCATGCCCAGAAAAGCCCGGTCTTCTTCCTATAAGGTAGAAAGGGATGAGGAGGAGGAAAAGAAGAACCCTGTTACAGTAATAGTCTATGCTTCTAATCTTAGGTAAGAGAAGCCATTTGAATGAGAAGAAAAGCAAATCTACACACCATGCAATAGAGTGCACAAGTTAGCCATTCATTCGCGACCTCAAACGACCTAGTGCCACAGTTAATCAATATAACAAACCAAAAAGGGTGAAAAATCTGTCAGCTCCCATGTAAGCCACACAAATTCATCGACAAAAGTGCATAACAGCAACATTTCTGAATCAACATTGATGCAAAACACATGCGTGATGTAAAAAAGTGTTCATTCAAATAGCTGCTAATAAGCTGTGTTTATAACTCTTCTAATATCGTTTGCATGAATTTAAAGATCTTCATTATCTATCGCCAACTTTTCCATTTGTGCTCACCTGGTAAATTATATAGCTCCTTGCATTAACCCTTAAAATTAGCCACAAAAACAAAATTTATTCTATTCCAGGGCCAGTTTTACTACCGAAAATGCACAGAAATCAAGACTTTCTTTGTTTTATCGAACGACCACAGAAGTGATTGGCTGGATTTGTGCGCGATGTGCGTAAGCGGTGTGCATCATGGGAACCACTGGTTTCGATTGATGCGGCTTTATTTATCAGAAGAACTTGGAAATCAGGCAAGCATCTAACACATTTTTTTGGTTTTAGCCTTTTAATTGTTAGTATGTCCTTTAAATGTCGATTGGCTTGATTCTTACATCTACTTGCCGTAATAAAAGCAAAGATTTCATTATGTGGCAGTTAGGACGTTTGGTTTTCAGCCACACTCCTACTTTTTGCTGTACAGCACTGTAAGCTATAAATTGCAGCTATAGTGGCTTCAAAGCTGCTCATTCTTCCATTGACGTCAGGATATGATTACTGAGACTCAATTATATTGAGAAAAGTTATAACCTTTCCAAGGGCTCAGTGTTTGTTTAGCATTTTCTCACGAATAGTGTCCATCATGTGTATGTGCACACATACATTTATATATTGTCCCCCTCTGTTAATGCGCCGGATTAAACGTTGGATTGATAGCTGCATTTGCTGTCGAGACCTTTTGGTTTTTTTAGTCGCACTGCCTAATCGCGTTGATTTATTTGCTGCACAACACTTGTATCGATTAGTTGGCTTTGCGTTTGACGTTTTCCAATGCCACATTGTTTCATTTAGAATGGGTTTTGATTAATGAGGCCAGATTTGACGCAAGGACTTGAGTCCTTGTCAAAGTAAACGCAAGAGCTTCATAATGTGACTGTTAGGACGTTTAGTTCTCAAATTGCCGTGCCCACTCACGTTCACTTTTCCTGTGTAATACTTTGAGTGGTAAAGTAAGGGTGTTTTGCCAATCCGTGTTGAGCTTGATCTTGATTACTGAGGCATAATTTTGTTGGTAAGTTTTAACTTTACTAAGTACTTGGCACCTACTCATTATTTTCTTGCTATTAGGTATTCTTTGTAGGTATGCACTTTGTTATCTACCTTCTTTATCCGACTTCATACCAGAATCAGGTTCCTGTTTCGCTTATATGTACTCGCTTACCCATTCCTTTTGTGCCCCTGCTTGCTTTAAGAAACACTACGGAAATGACCGCAATCATTGTCAGGACCGTTTGTTTTCTAGCTGCAATAGCTAATCAGGTTAACTTGTTGTTACTTCGCAATACTTGCAGTGATTTGCCAAGTTTCTTTCGGAGTTCTGTGAAATGGGCTGTTAGTTTATCAATGATGGATATGGATTTATGAGGCCCGATTTGTTGGAAGGGGTTTTCGCTTCATTAAGTACTTGGTGCCCATTTTTTCTCAAATATACACCTTTTCATTTATGCCTGTGCCTGTTTATCCATATACTTTACTGCTGTCAACACTGTTTTGCAAGCACAATGCATCGCTACGTTTATTTTTTCTGCTGCGGCCTTGTACTAAATGGTTTCGATAATTGAATGACGGTGAATTCGGATTGTTGAGGTCCAATTTGTTGGTACAGAGGCGAATCTACCACATGCTTGGCTCTTCTTCCCCTCCTCCTTGTTGCACGTGTTGCGGAGTCTGACATCGGCAAATGCCACTTATCACCTACATTCCACAATCGCGAAGGCATTAGCTGGCAGCAATGAATGCGAATCTTGCCTTTGTCATGACTATGGACGGTCCGGATAATTGATTCTTCTTACTCTGTGTCTCTCTATTGCCCTCCTTCAAAAAGGGACTGCACACGCATAGATTTCAGCGTGATTCCTTTTAATCTTTGCTACGGCATTTGCTGTTCTTAAAAATGGATTGCTCGATGACTCGGGAAGAAATTTCTGCTGATTCCATCCTTCTTCTTGTATTAATTGGCAATGCATCATGGGACGCACTTGAGTGAGCATCCCATCAGCCTCGTCGCCCTGTTCCTTTGCTGTTGTGGAAGGACATGGTAACATCATGGAGAACGGCGCTAAAAGCTGGTGAATGCAAAGTAATTATTTAACGCGTCGGTAGTTTGTTGATTGGCGGGCGTTGAATTATGTGGAATAGATGTGTATCCTGCCCGGCTGCTACTATGTCTCTTTCCTTTCGTCATCCTTGGAGGTGGGCGGGTGGGCGAGAGGGAAGGAAGTGGAGAGCGATACCATGGTAAGTAGTATCCTATGGAAGGCATATATTGTACAAGCTGAGTGGGATGTTATCATAAGCTTAGAATTATACTACTCTTGCTTATTCTTTTATTTTCTGCAATTCAAGGTGGTATTCAGGTTTTGTGGCCCTTAACAATGACAATAACAACAGTGTGGTGTGAATGAAGCCGAACGTAAAGTCACATTAGAATGAGTCTTTACAGGATTCATTAGTTTGTCATGCTGCCCACATGTGTAGGCGTTGAGTAGGGTGACTTATTGCTAAGGTGCTGTTCATTTGTTCGTAAGGGAAGGAGGAGGAGGAAGCGGAGGTGATCCATAATTTAGTGCCATGCCTGGTTCTGCTCGGTGTAAAATTGAAAGTTCATACCGTATATAATCGCGCTTATGATGCGCCAGTAGATTTGCAACTGGTCAAGGCTTAAAGGGTGGTAATTTAATCTAATTAGTTGTGTGAAGTGGGATATGCAGTTGTTAGTGGTGGTGCTGTTTCCACCAGGAGGGGAGTCTAGACCTCGGTGTGACGATAATGAAGGCGGTAGGCATTGGTCCAAATATCCGCCAAACAGACGGTGAAGTGGAAGCGGAAGAAGATGATGAGGGGCAGGGAGAGGTGGGTTATTATCTTCCATCCAAGGTCTGTGTAATATAGTCGAAAGATTTCGTGATTCTCCGCGTGCTTCAATGCAAAGGTATTGACAATCCACATGGCGAGGTTCAATACCAACAGGAAGGTGATGATGGTTCGGCCTGGTTTTGAGATTGTGTGCACCGTCTCGCCCGCTTCACGACGTGATGCCTCAAGAATGAGGANTACCAACAGGAAGGTGATGATAGTTCGGCCTGGTTTTGAGATTGTGTGCACCGTCTCGCCCGCTTCACGACGTGATGCCTCAAGAATGAGGAAGACCTATAGAAATGGATAAAATCTGACGGTCCAGCTCCCAAGACCACAAAGGTCTCATAATTAGCGAATTGGTCAACAATTTCTTCTAATTGGCAATCTCAAGATCGAAACTCTTTTGAAAGGTGATGGGTGCAGCAAATTGTTCGAAGTCATGGGAGCCATGGATGGATGGGTGCTGAGAAAAATGGTCAAAAGAGTGTGACTGCTTTGCCTGATACGCATACGAATGGGTAAATGCAAAGAGCGCAATTATTGCGGGTTTTAGCGGTTTAGGATGCTTCCATCTTTGAGCTTTCAAACCGATCTCTGACTACCCACCTGTAGGAGTGCCTGGGCCATTTCCAGGATCGCCTTCCCAACAAACATCGCTCCCGTCTTCTTGTGCTCTTCAGTGGCATCTACCGCAGGCATGAGAAGGAATAGATCGTAGAATAGAACAGCTACCAGTCCCAGTAACAGGAGGTTGTCGTCAAAAGCATCCGCCTCAGAAAGCTCCTGGAAGCTTAACACCCTAACTCGATAAAGAGCAATGCTTGTAGCTACGATGCTGACGGCGAGGAGTATGATGTAGTTGATTTGGTACAGCATCAATGCATGCTGGTAGCTGTGTTGACGCTGAAAGATGTAGAAGAGAACGAGTGCAACCAGAGTGGCTAGGAAGAGGAGGAGGCCCACAAAAAGGCCTTTGTGTGCGCGGTGACACTCAGTCGGATCGTTCGGTCTAAAAGGAGGAGGGGGCGCAAATTGAAACCTGTGTTTTTGCCATGCCCAGGTGGCAGTATTGTTCAGGAGAGTTACAACCTAACTCTTTGCGCAACTTTTATCACTGACAGTACTTTCAACTTTAAATGACAGACGCTTTCCCACATGGGTGTCATTGGAAACCTTCGGTCTAAAGCTGAAATGTTTGACGGTGTATGGAGTATGAAGCAGATTTATTAGGTTAGAATGTGGTCTTAAACGAGGCCAGCTTGCTTGCTGAAATTTGAGCAAGTGGAGGAAATTTACCGAGATTGTGATCGTGATAGAACACGTGTCTCCGCATTGTCAGGCTTGCGATTGTTTCTAGCGCTGGAGCGATGCGCACTGTGATGCACGTGTCCGATACGCTGAAACATCTTGTAGAAGATTGCGCCTGCAATCAGGCTGTACTCCACTCCACAAGGAATTAAATAGCGTACAACTGTTGCGGCCTGAGAATGGCAATGAACTGGAATCGCAAATAAAATTAAACTGATACTCCGATGAATTTGGCAATTTTTAGGCAGGCTTTTTCGAAATAACCTATGTTCTAAGTTTAGAAAAATAAAAGATCAAAACACAGGATTAGTTTCTACGCTTGCTTTTGAATCAATCTCCAGCAGTACTTCAGAAACATTTTAGGTCATTGCAATGATTGTGGTAATTTTTACCAAGGTTTATTTCGTATTGCGCTGTGTGGGAGAAAGTCACACCGTAATATATCACTGTGATTGTCTTTCAAAGCCCAAAAAACAATAATTGTAGGCCTTCGTAGACGCCTGCAGCTAAGGCTATTGTAAATCATACCCTCATTCAGAATGCGCTGCCAGTGTGACCAGCTGGCACTGTTATTAGTGGTGATAGGACTAGTCCTTAATATGTGTGTCGGCAGTCAGGTCACGTTGCAAGACCAAATTATAAAACCACCTACGTATATGACAATAACCTTGAAAAGAGCTTGGAAAACTGCATTTATTTTGCCAAAGCTATTGACATTTGTGAATTTGAAATGAATGTGCGCTAATTCAAGTTCACAAAACTGGGACACACATGCAGAAGAATCATCCTATTCTCAAAATTCATATTTTTGGTTTGCATTAAACCGCTTATAGATAAACATATTTTCAGTAATGTATATTCTTCTCTGCGTTTCAATCATTTTGCTTAAAATAAATCAACCATTGCAGCTCTTTTTGCATGTCCCTTTGTCAATGGACACCTTCCACGTAGATGTTCAAGAATCATTCATTTGATTTGCCTAATTCGTATAGGCTTTGCATTTTTTGTGCATCGCATAAGATTAGCTGCTTTTCAAGTGAATCCGCAAGAAGCCGATTGCAGCTTGAGTTGGAGGGCTGTGCTTTTATGTGCCCCTTCATTTTGGTGTCTCACGAGGTTCCCATTCACGTTTAACTCAAACAAAATGCAACCAGAATCCATTTACCAAGCATTTAAGCATGGGTGTTGGAGAGCAGGTCTGCAAAAGTTATCTGACATTGCCTCTTTATGCAGGCAGTAGCACTTGTTAAGACCAACCAAACGTAGCTTCCCTGACGATATTTGCACCCACCTTATGAGCCTTCAGCGTCGCAGTCAGTTATTAAAACAAACTGTTCCGAATACTGTTCAAACTAAACTTCTCCAAAACTGGGGCAACTTTATCGTGGTTGGACCTTGACTTTTGTAAATTTGCATTTACCCAATTAAATCTAACTAGCGCATTCGCATTGCGACTTGATTTGACTAATCAAGATATGCTCTTACTTTCGACATCATCAAATGCTACAGACTAGTTTGTTCGGCATTTTTAAGTTTCTTCTCGAACGCCAGTCTTTCTACTTTTCCCTAAGCTAAGGTTGGTCCAATGTTTTATTCATCAGGCCTGTTAAAATATTTTATTACTATTTATAGCAAGCTCTTCCTTACGCATTGATGCAAAAAGGGAATTATATCGGCAAAAGACAGTTTTACCAGTACCCTGCTCGTGACTCGGCCCTTTCGGAGAAGGAAAGTGAGTTGAAATGGCAGAAGCAGGGGTGAGCGATTCCTTAGCTACCACCACATCAGTGAGGCTGTGCATTGTGTTAGATAGGTGGAAATCCTTTTCCTCAGACGAAACCACCTCCTCCACCACTGTGCTCAACCATTGACCCAAGTTGACTACGGCCATGTGGCTCAAAATGAAGCGAATGACGAACTTTTGAATGTTGAAGGTCACCTACAGGCAGGGCGAATTGACAAGTGTTTTTGATATGGATATGATCTCGTATTGTCGTCGATGAATGCGTTGATTTACAAGATGCCAATCATGATCAGGGTCAAAAAACCATCAGGTAGTGTAGGGTGGAATCAAGACATGCGGTATAGAAGGCTGAAATTAACTTTTTACTTGATTGCGCTCCTATGTGAAGTGTATTAAATGATCTGGATGGCGCGAATAAAGCTTCTTCTAAAAGCCCCTTCTCCATAGCAATCTTTGACACAGTAACACTTTTGTACAAACGATTGGGGAAACTGATAAAACCTTAACCTTGTCATCCTTCACAGTACGCATGCAGCTGTGATGAAGCCAAATGGACTCATGTAGAATTTGGTTGCTTGGTTGGTATTTTGTTATAGGCTTCTTAGAATTTCAGCATCGAGCTCAACACTACTGAGATCTATCAGCCTTTCTAAAATAAAAGATCAGGTTTAAACGGCCCTCGTCTCTATCCCATCTTCACTTCTATTCCGGCCACTAGGCATGTCTTTGCGGAGTTTGTCAACATTGAGGGCATGTGGTGCCAAGCACTAGAACGTCATCATCCTAGAATGTGGCGGATGAGTAGTATGTATCTCATCACTTCATCCCTTTCTCCTATCCTCGAGTTGAAATCAAAGTTGTGCAACGCGTGCCGAAATCACGGTTTGACCTGTAGGAATAACTTCCTGATGAGGGGTTTCTTGCTCAACGCGCCATGGAATTATGTCCCCGATTCCAGTTGCCTGTAAGTGGGCAAAGGATGGTAAATGATTCCATCAGCAATGCGACCCACAGAAACAAAGGAGGGGTAGCACCCTAGGGGTGGTGCGGTAGATAGACCAAACAGGTGAGATGGGGATGGGGCAGGGATGCGATGAGGATAACTAATGTCACTGCATGGATTAAATTAGCAATTGTTTTATATAAAACCAGTCCGTTGGTCACAAAAACGGCCAAAGTTGCCCCAAACAAAAAATAGACCGAATAATTTTCCAAGTTGGGGATCAACTGAATGTAAATTGGTACCGTTCAATCCAACCAACTTATGGCGCAAAGGCCTTTAAAAAATAGCTTTCATTTATCAGCAATCCTGCTTTTGCATTAATAGTGTAAGATCCTAAATGTAGGAGAGGCAATCGTTGAGGACATTGGAAGTCATGGGAACCCACTAAACATCTGATATGCATCAAAGGAATTGTGACTGTTCGGACGTTTTAAGCAAAATTAAACGAATGTTATCAAATGAGGTAACATGGATAGTTGAATGCGTTGCGCTGATGAAATATCTCACACATTTGAATAGTCGGCTATGGCCTACTGAAAACGCAACTGGTCAATTAAGTAGCGATTTTAAGTGAATTAAGCAGACAAACTTACCCGGTGGTACTTAAAAAGGAAGTACGTTTGCCAGAAGATATAGATGGCGTGAATCGCATTCAGAGGGATCCAGAGGATACTATGGCAGCTTTGTTCACTGTTCACTGCACGAAACTGGTCGGCAACACGAAATCCATCCATTATCATGACACCGAATCCAAATACTAAAATGGACAAATAAGACAATGCCTCAAATCACCAACGAAGAAAGGTATTAGCTGCAATTGTTAATGAGCACGAGTTTGATGCTTCGGTGGAAGCGATACAATCTAACTGACCCATTGCAAAAGGCGCTTCTGCCCCCATCCGTAAGTGGATGGGCATCTAACAAAAATGCCTACTACACCGCTGGACTCCATTTTGCGCCGTTGTTAAGTAGTAGTGGTTGTGGATTCAATGAAGCAAAAAGTCCTGAATCAGTGAAAGTCTTCTTTCATCACTTGAATAACTCCTGATTGGGGCACACGGGCACGTTTTCTGGAGGACGCCGACGATCAAGAATATTGTGTTTTTGATTAGGCCCTCATTGATCATTTCGCTTTTGAAGCAATCCTTTACGATCGCATCTCCAATTTGCTCTAGAGTGGGAGGTGGGAAAATATTTTTCTCACCAGACCACGCCAGCTAATTGGAAGTGCATGAGCGTAAAAGGGGAAACCGGCACCTGTATTTGTTTTTAACCAATAATAACAGGAAATGTAGGGATCAGGGTTACCGTCCTCATCCATAACTTAAAGGCGCCTTGTATCTGAACCATATATACACCTTTTACCGACTGCACTAAGCTTGTCAGAATCTAGCCTCAAACAAATTTTAAAACAAGCAGTGGTTTGGAATTTGTTCGAGTTGGCCCTACCCACAAGTCGAGGTGGCAGCTTGAAATGCTTCGCTTGGTTACATAAGAGAATTTTCTATTGCTTGGGCAAACTTTTGGCTATTTTGCCGCAGATTATCTGGTCGATTAAAGTGATCACTTAAAACGAGTAAAACTGCTCGCTAAATAAAACGCAGAGCAATCTGCAATTTGACGCCTCTTCTTCTACCTACTCTGCTGAATTTTCCTTAATTTGAAAGAATCGACCGAACCTACCAATTCTTCTCCTTTTAACTTTATAACATGCTTTATCTAATGTTTAGTCCGCATAATTGTCGCCGATAAATAGACACGACGTGTCTCCTTGTCAGACGCACACTAATATCTGTGCCAGGCAGTGGGAACTCACCGACGGTACCCAAGCGCAGGTATAGATTGATGCCTTCCGATTCCTGTAGGTAGGGTGGATTCGCCTTGCCAATTATTCCACGTGTGTTTCCAAACATTCTTCCCAAGTTGGTGCCTTTTCTTTCAGCCAAAGGTTCGGCCTGCCGTAACCCCTCCCTGAGTCGCCATGAGCACTGCACCCCACTTGTACCACTAAACTTCTAAAGTAGCACAGAAAATGTGTTCACATATGCAGGAACCAGATGGATTCTACTCATGAAGTCCGTGCTTAGAGAAATTTCATAAATTAGCTGTTTCTTGAACAAAATGTAAAATAAAATTTTACTGACAAAAACATCAGAGCTGAGCATACTTAAACTTTGAATTTTGGTATGATGTATGTTTTCAGAGTACTTAGAGAATGTTTGTTCATATTGTTTCGAACTCATTTTTCCGAGTTGTGTCCGAGCTTCGCCAACTCCTGACACCGACCTGTTTGTAGAATAATTTATGACACCGCAGTGTACAACGTGTATTAAGAACGTAAGACATTCAGGATATCCTTGACCCATTGCTGTAAACTTACTGATATGGCCAAGTCGACAAAGTATTTGCACTGTAATACCGCGCCTCTTTGATTGCTAGTTTCGGTTTCGCCTACTTGGGTGGCTGCACTGCCCTAGGCGGGGATGCTGGCATCCGGGCCATGCCAGCAGCTTCGTTCCCTCTGTTTGGTGAATACATATACTCTGCTTTAATATGAAGCCTCATTTCGTCTTTGAGGAAGTCTTGGGGCATGACTTGCTCTAGCTCCATTTTTGATCCGTTACGAAATTGCGGTCAACCTGACAAAGGTTGATGCGAATCAGACAAGTTTATTTCGCCACCACGGCACTACCTCCTAGTCTGGTGGCTACCATTTGATCATTCTTTGCCAAAACAAAGCTTTGAACACTTTATTTGGCTAAAGATTTTATCTGATGAAGTGGCATATGAAAAGAAGAGCTTCACCTCTTGGGCCCAAACATATTAAAAAAGTTCACAGAGCAAAAAGTTGTAAAACGTTTTGTATGAAAGAGGCCTTACCGGCTGAGGCCTAACTACTAGATTTGTGGACTCAGATTAACATTTGAATGTACTTCTCATGCATCGTGAGCAGAAGACTGCAACCTACACAGTGCCAGCATTCGTGTGGCGACTTTTGAATTAACGCCTGAAAAACTCAGCGAATCAAGTTCACTCATTCATTATTTCCCATCTATGAGCAGTGTCCAAACTAACTCATAAGTAAATTATGCTTTTAGTTTCCAAGTCGAATATAATGCACGAGAAAACGCCTTCAGGTTGGCCTGACGATTGTCCCTGGTGGGGCGGTGACCTCTACACCTAGACAGGTCCAAGAAAGACTTTAGTGATCATAGCGAGGACGACCATGGAAGCTATAGCGTCGTAGATCTGCATTTACCTGGACGGTCGCTGCTTTAGCTGGTAGAACGGTGCAGAGCGCCGAGCTCTCCGAACTTTTGGGATTGGAATCGTCCTTCGGCATTTGTTCGTAGATGAAAGGGGGGCTATCGACAGACGGTCCGGCGCCTATAATCACACAAAAGGAGTCAGATCGTGGCACCGGCGATTGCAGGCCCTGCAAACCACATTTAATTTGGGACTGCAGATATGAAAGTTATTTGACAATTTCGAAAGCTAAATTTTATGGTAAATGCTGGACCCTGGTATTAGACAGGTCATCTGCTTCACTGTCGCAGTTGTATCTGTGTAGAAATATCAGTTTTAATGCAGGTTATGCGTTAAGACATTCCCGATTCCCAGGATCCGTTAAAAGTATAAGGCGAGGAAAAGGGATTAGACTGCAAATGTACTTGGGGCGGTGCATACTGAACACTACGCGCCAGGGGTAAGCACGAATGGCGAGGAATGGGAGCACTAGCGAGTAAGGGTCTAAAGGTGGAATAGATTTTTAAAAAATTCGATTTGCATAGAAAGCTGTGAAATCAGAATTACGTCAGCAGCTGAAGAACGTCAGAAGCACGATAAATAGATGAGCGCAGCAGAGTGGCTGCAACAACCCCTAAATCCGCGCGAAAATCCCCCACTAGAACCACTTTATGGACTGCTAACATTAAAGTTGGTGGTGAACAAGGCCCTCCACTTGGTTCTGAAGCACACCAGCAATTTAAAATCGATTTTCGTAGCCAAGGAGTTTCATTGTCTCGCCAAAGTCTTGGCCTAATTAATGCGCGATCTTGCGGTGACGAATCAGATTATTATAATCTCTGCTCGACCCTCATCTTCATCGAGGCGAGTAGCACCGACTGCTCTGGATTCTTCCATTTAATCAGCCGAAAATCATGATGTTATGGTTCAAGAAGATTATTTTGAATTTACTTCCTAAAACACTAAATACCTCTTCCACTGGGGCTTTAATACACGCAAAGTTCAACCTTGCTCTCATTAACTATAACAAGATAAGGATTTTCAGTTTAGATAGAGCAAGGTGCTATGTTCCGGTGCCAAAAAAATGAGAGCTTTGGGTGTGACAGGTCTCCATTTGAGAGCTAGAGCATCCGATTTAATGTGCCGAAAACATTTGAAGATGCATACGAAGGCATTTTCAACAGGTTTACACACATTTTACAAGTCATCGACACAGGGAGTGGGCATTTCCCCACAAAACTAAGAGCAAAATTACAATTAAAATGCCCGTGCATGGTCGAAATTTTACATAGCGGCAGCTTAAATACGGAACCAGAGGATGGCACAATCGCAATCTGCATGCAGCATTGCCATGGTAACAGAAACAGGCGAATTTGTTTCTTCGTTTCAATTGTTATTAGCTAGCGCAGATACATCAATGTCTTTTGATATGCAACACGTGCCTAGATCCGCCTTTAGGCTAAAAAGGAACATAAGAGCTCTCTCTCAGGCCACGCGGACACCTTAGTTTCCACAGCATGACCTCTCAACCCTGTTGGCAGTCTCATAGTCCTTTTCCACGAACTTAATGCCAACTTAGTACGGTAGCATTTAACAAAGCAAAATGCAAAAACCCTGGTTAGCACGACAGCATATTGGCCCAGTGTAAGCTTGATGAGGACCTAGGAAGCGACAGTTGTAGCACAGACAGGCAACCAGAATCCAACCTTGTAACATTCTGATTTCTCAGTTTAATTAACAAACAACGGATAGGTAGGACTGTGAGGAACCTCAGCAAGAGGATCACAAATGACATCAGGCTTCCACATTTACTACGATTCTGTCGTTCGGCATCAAATACTTACGTAGGTGCTGAAGGAAGTTCATTAAGGAGCTGACCACGGCATCAACGCAGAGATGTTAATAAAGAGAACCAGCAGTACCCCCATTACTGTACACTAGGTAAACAGAATCCAAATAAATGGTCAAACAGCACCACAATGAGGCATGGTTGGCTAGTTGGAATATTTACATTCAGTGGCTCCAAAAAGCTACTCTAAGTTTAGTATTATACGTTATTTGCGACCATTAGCTGGCATACGAAATCTGCTTGCTGTAGAGTGCCGACCGATCTAGAGCAAGTTAAGAATAAGCCGTTTCTCTTTTCTATATGGCTCACAAGCGAAACAATATTTGGAACACAGTAGGATTATAGCCAAATTCCTCAGTTAATTCAGAGTCGAATGCATTCTTGCACTGATGTTAGTTTTGTAATTGAATTTTTTGAAAAAGAAAGTCCTACTTGAAGCACCGACGGCTTTGTGAAGGGCTATTTGGGCGGTCAAACAAAGGAGGTGAGGCGACTACGCTCAGAAAAACAGGAGTTTAGTGTTATAGACTTCTTAGTTACACTTTGCTTCAGTCACTTCGGTTCCTGCTAGAAATTCCTTCCGCTCGCGGACAGATATCTTCTAGCCTCTCCGTGGTTTAATATTCTTCTCAAAGTCCGCATACTTTAAAAATCTCCAGCTGACCATTTGCCTATTGCAATAAAATCAGCAACCGCAATGGCAGTGTCTACTTAACATTAAATTTAAAGATGCAAGTAAGATGTCTCGCCCAGGCGTGCCAAGCGAACACTAAATAACGCCTCAACGTCGATTCAGTAACCGCATCACTAACTATAGGTGCGCCGACGTCCTTCACCACTTCTGACCATGATTTCATTTAGTGATCAGCATACGGGCCGCATATCTTGCAAAAACAAAGCGCCAAGAAGTGGTAAACCCTTTTTATCATTGGCGTCATGAGACATCCTTTGCTTACCAGCTTTCGTGGCCACTGCGTTTGCTGAAGAAGCAAATAAAAATTTAATCACAATTCACCTTTATTGTACAGCCTTTTTCAGGCATCCGGTTTTTAATACAGTATTTACTTGAGATGCTTGGCGGCCTTCCACGAAAGACTATTCTGCCATTAGAGATTGAGTCAGCGAAGCAGGCAGGTTTGGACTGCAACCATCATGTTAAATGCTGGAGCGGAATGGTAGTGTCATGTGGACAACAGACTAACGCATGCACATTTTGAGTCGTGACAGGCTACGACAAGTCATTGCCAGAAGCCACGCTCCGTATTGTTTAAAATGGAATTTGTCACTTTCAGCACCTTGGCATTAATTGATTGACTGACTCTCATGGCAATGAAAGGGNCAGAAGCCACGCTCCGTATTGTTTGAAATGGAATTTGTCACTTTCAGCACCTTGGCATTAATTGATTGACTGACTCTCACGGCAATGAAAGGAAAGTTTTTACGACCGTATTCGTGACTTTGGACCTCATTCTTCGATTGCTAGGTTCACTTAGAACCCCTCGCTGTTTTAACTAATCATTGAAATGTTTGACACCTTTGCCACTCTAGACATCAAATGAAAATGCTTCAACTTACCAATTTCGGCAGCTGAAGCAGGTTTGCTCCCATGAAACACTTCTTCACTGCCATCCACCGTTCGGATGGGTAAGCTTGCATAATCTGGCGAACTAGTTGGAACAGTCTCCACGCTTTCGTCAGATCCGCTTTCTTCGCCCTCATCTTCCTCAATATGCTTGTCACTACTCGCTGCAAAGTCTTGGGTCAACCCTTGACGAAGTCGTTGGAACCGTTGCATCTTTCGGTTGTAGTAGGTCATGAGAGCTTGCAGATAAGCCAGTGCAGCGATGGAGATCGTAAATTGAGTAAGTTGGAATATCTTAAAATGCCAAATGAAATATGTAGTCAAGGGAGAGGTTAGAAGAAACAAGATGGGAACAGAGACACTAACAGGACGCCGTTAATCCGTTGCTCTGCATCGATGCTCATGTTGAGGACAAGTAACCAGTCACTCCTTACGTTACGCTTAAAAATGCACTGTGATTGGGCGTGCCACTTTCGTGGATACTTTTTGCCACCCCTCTTGTTGGGATTGGCTCATTGGGACAGATAAATTCAAAAATGTCGGCCTAAATCTGAGAAAACATGACTTCTGAAGCAACAACCGGTATTTGTTCCGTCAGTAACGGCACATTGTTCACCCTATTTGTTTTATTTACAACCTTCTAGCCATTTTATGGGCTTCCAAGCCTCATTTTTTACGACAGTGTGCCTCTATGCATGATAGATGTCTACGCCACCCGGGTTCTAATGATCCATGCCATGAGTTTACCACTTTATTTAATGAGTTTGGACACCAGAGAATAAGGTCTGGAAAACGTCCTTCTTGGCAACTCTCACACTTAAAGTTCCACGAAATAAAGCCAGCGGAAAACGATTTAAGTTTTCGAAATTGCAGCTCATCTTGAGAGAGGCTTTCCGTATAAATCTAGTTATATGAAAGCTGGCGAATGTGGACACCATCTTGTTCTCCATGTTGCCTTTGCACTGCTACTGCAATCGCCATAACTACTGCTGTAGAAAGCTATTAGAATGCACCATGTAGGATAAATTTCTTTTTGATGTAGAAGACCCATAATTCAGATTCCTCCACCAGCACGTCGGCTTCAGCTCTACCTTGGATTTTGAACTGGGGCAGTGACTGCTTCTACTCCTGAGAATGATGTCTGGTAAACCATTTATATGAGTTTGTGGCGGGACTGTGAACCCAGCTGTTATCTGGTGTCCTGCCTCCACCATGATGGATTGCCAAAATGGCAGGTATATGTCCCTCTGGGTCCCCTCAACTACATTAATACACCACATCCCCACACACACACGTTACAGTAGGGTGTCAGAAGCGTCAGTAAATTATGCACTGTTTTGCAAACTTAACCTTGGAAAAAAATCCTTTGATAAAGCAAATGGAATTCCAAAGGTTGGAAATTTGATTGACACCGCTTTTTGGAAATGCAAGTATCAGGCACTGCAGAGCTTTGAAGATTATTAGGTATTTTGTGCATAATTGGATTTTAATTCTACTTCAAGTTATTATGCTTCAATCATTTTTCTGCCAATAACTAAAGGTACCAACACACACTTGTCAATAAGTCTACTGAATTCACTTGCCATTATCTTATTTACTTCATCACATTAAGCCAGCATCACCCTCTTTTGCATCAAAGACAAATGGGAGCAGTGAAAATGGGGAAAGAAGCAAAAAACCCTTGTAGCAGGCTAAAGCTCTTCCCACCAACCTCAAAGTAGAACTTATGCTCAACATATTTGGGCGGTCCAAAAGCATCGATGATGGGGAGGACGAAGGAAGCTACTCCCTCCCCTATTGCGGAGAGAAGCAGAAGTGAGGACATAATTGAACTTCTAAAAAGAAATTGTTGTTTTAATTCCATTTTGTGCATTGAGTATCGTCCTGATAATGCTTTGGATGGAAATTTACCTCTTGTCCTTTATTTCAAAGTCGGCAAAGGCTACTCTGGGCCGTCTAAACAAAAAAAAGTGGAAAAACAGTAAGTTCAATAAACCTTTGATTCTCCGTAAAGAGTTTACACTTCTTTATGTATATTGTTTGGGCTAGTTGCTTTCATCATCTTTGTGTTTGTTTTAGATCACCCCATGCTCTTTTGAAAGGTAGGGCATACACCTAACTTTCCTGCAGTATAATCCATCCTTAGATTCATTTAAGTCGCATAACTTTGGACTCCTGTTACAATGAGTGTAAAAGGCAATTATTTCTTCCAATCAATTCTATAATGCATTGTTTTGACTTTCAGTTTAGCTACAATGGCTAGAATTGTGTTATTTATGCTTGATAGTACTTTTACCTCTGCCGATTGTCGGCAGCATAAAGAGCAGAGATTTACAAAGGCCTGTAGTAATTGTCTAGATCGAGTAAAGACCATGAAATGAGAACGTTGTGGGATGCTTCGTGTCAGCATGGTGGGGAAAGTGGCTAAGAGGCCCAACCAATGCACGCGTGCTACAATGAGGTGACGGGTTGCTGCATTGTAAGCGTTAATTGTGCAATAAATATGAAGAAAACTATCCTTCCTACAGAAGCCCATTCTTCATTACTATTGGCTGTTAGGCATTTGGGGTAATCGGTTGTTTTGAGCAATGGTCAGCACCGACAACTCCTTTGTTGTCGGCGAAATAATTGCACAAGGCAGCTAAGCCTTAGGCATTTGAGCCAAGATAGGCACTCCATGTGATTTTTTTCAAAATGTAAGTAAATTTGCAAATCCAGATTTTAATGCAGGCGTGCTGATGATATCCATGTCTGCGTCAAATCGCAGTCTTGACCGGCCTTAATCACTTAATCAAAGACTACTTCTTTGACACTTCATCGCACCACCATATTTGGAATCAAAGCCCCTTGCCCATCTCTTGTTCATCTCAAGTAATTATTTTAAACGTCTACCCGGTGCATTTAAAATGAATGTGCATTGCTGGAAAAAAAGTGGTAGACGATGACCACTTCATTTTAATGGGCTGGCAGTTTGAGTACATTTAGCAAAATGAACTTATCTGGGAGCTTACGCTCAGTTCGTTAGGCATTTAAGATTAAAAGAGCCTTATTAGGCAAATGGGCTGATAGAAACGAAGTGGATGGCTTGGTGGGCAAAAGTGTGATAGAGGTAAGAATGAGTAAATAAATGGATGGAATAACACGGGATGGATTAATCATTTATTTATTCGTTTACTTTATTTGAAAATAACCAGGCTTGTCGAGGCTGTCCTAAGTTCTGCATTCCTCTGTCACCAAATAAAGTACAAATTCCAACACCAATCGAATGCAAGAAAGTGGATAATCCATTAATATAGCTGCCCATCCTCTTGACTTTCCAGAAACTAATCGTTTGCCCTACTCCAATTTATGTTTTAGATGAAATTTAACGCCTTAAAAGCAAACCGGATATCATAATTTGCAAATAGACCATGTCTGTGTAAAAGGTTTTTTAAGGAGAGTCTTTATTAGTTCGAGAGTTCATTTTGAAGCGCTGAGTTTGAATCTGTGAGGCAAATTTAGAGTTTCTGGACCAAATTACTGCTTCTGGCCAAATACTAGCATGAACCTAAGCAACACTAACCCATATTTCTATTTACTGATCCTACAATTATGCCTTACCATTAAATCTTAGCACCTTCTTTCTGTGGCCTTGAGCATCGTCAGGGTTGTAAGACTGCTAACTTGAAGCGTTATTTGCGGCAAACTTTTACTCATTTCCTAAATTAGGGAAGACCATTCGTTACTAGCTTAGCAAAATTATTTTGTTCACGCTAGGAGGCTGTCGTTGACATCTACCGAAAGCACAACAAATGTCATTGCCATCCACCATTGGAGAGCATAATGCAATCCCCATTGTTGAGGCAGCAGTCTTTTAACTCACTAACTTTCTGCTCTTAGCAAATCATCGCCTCTGAGATATTATGGCACTGTGGCATTCCAGCTATTCAAGGTGAGACTTTGTATATCAGCCTTATGCGTTTAGAAGGCCATATAAAATAACAATTTTGCTATGCGTGATAAAACGGACCTTATTAGAGGGTTTCCAAGTTAGGCAATAAGTTTAAAAAACAAATTATAAAGTGAGCTCGCCTGTATGAGTCCTATTCATTGTAAGAAGGAGAATAATTTGCAAAGAATTTTGTACTTGCCTTCTGCGGGATTTATTGGGGGAACGCTGCCCATGGATGCCTTTCAGGCCCTTGTGCCCAAGATCTTCTATCATCCCTAAACTCCAACTAACGGATCTGTGTATTGCACTCCACTTTAGCGCTTTCATCGCGGAGGGCTACAACACAACTGAGCTGAGCTGCCACTGTGAAGTTGGCGGCTTATTGTACCTCCCAATAAGTAAGGCCTAGGGTCAGTGGCAAATGCAAGCCTTAAAGTGCATGAATTCACTAAACCATCAGATCAGAGGGTGGTTTGCAATCCACACAAGAAAATTGACGGGGTAAATGAATAATAAGTTGTCAGGCGCAAAGCCACGCCTTTAGAATTGTTGTCTCGGATCAAATTCCAATGAAGTCTAGCGGAACCCTCAACATTTTGGTTAGAAAATAGCACTCTTCGCCAACTAGTCGACTGTGCCAAGAATGGATTTAGAGATCGCACCGTGGCGGAAAGCAAAAGAAAGACAAGAAGTAGCGGCCATGATTGTTTCGATGCCGAACTTTGCTCGCTTAGTCACAAACCATTCCAGCTATTGCAACGCTGTCCTTTCGGGTATTCAGTTAAGTCTCTAAGCATGCCATCGCCAACGCCTATATGTTCTTCAACCACACGATGGAACTGTCTTTCCGAATCACTCGCACAAATGACGCAGTCGTTTACAGATGCGTGCTGGGTAACATGGCAGCCATCTACACGGATGACTAAGTGAAGCATGCTGATCTAGGTGGGTCCGGCCACATCGAAGGATCCGCCTGTGGCAAGGTTGCTTTCCTCACCGCAGATTATTGGTGAGAGATAGAGACGCACGTGGAAATATAAATTGGGCAGCTTTAAGCTTGCAATCTTGCTTTTACCATTTTCTATCTAGGTCCTACATTGGTGCGGAGAGCAAGCTTAGAACTCTAGATTCTGACAAACGTGGATCTATACGAAATTACCTTAAGGAAACATGAAAAAACTACCAAAGTTTTGTAAAAGTCGTTCAATCTCACTCCAAATGGTAAGGAAAGGGCGTAGACACAGTTACAAGTGTGCCAATGGCGTCAATTATTTGTCCATGACAGAATTCACCTCTTCTGCCCATTAATAGCAAATGTTCGTACACACTACTTATTACCACTTCGGTAGGGATCTATGTGAATTGGCAGAGGATCTGCTCTATGTTATCTTGGCCATGAGTAATAAGCGTTTCGATGGAACAATGTCAGGGAAGATATGGTTTGTGAGACCTCAAGTGTATGGGAGAAGAGAAAACAATAGCGGATTTTACGAAACACACTTTGGATCTCACAAAGCTAGCGCTTGCTCCTCTCTACCTATGGGCACGCAAATTGCAGCAACCCCTTCGCTAGAAACTATGACCCTGGGATCCATTCCAAAGGCCCTTTCTATGAGTTCAACGAAAGTTGGTCAGCAGGGGGAGGAGAAGTGTTAAACACCTGACAAACAAATAAGAGGGACCGTAAATAACAACGCACTTAAGCAATTTTGCAGCGTTTTCCTGACGCCATCTCTGCGATATTAACCCAAGAACGGCGATTAGAAGGCGAGTCTCTAAACTTCCGAAGACAGCGAGCGGCACTGAGGTGGTATTTACATGTTCTCTAAGCGTAAAACATCTGTTTCAGTCAATAGCATTTTTCCTTGAATGCATTCAGATAGAAGGCTAAAACTACCCTAGGATTTTGCTTTGGATGAAGCGTCAAACCCTTATGGTCAGATGGTTCTGCGATTTGTGAAGTGTTAGCTTCTATTCGAATTAGCGTTCCAACTGATAAATAAGATTTGCGCTAGCCATTCATTGGCTCATTTATTGGTGGTAGAAGCTCCTCTAATGGGATAAGTCTGCACTTGTAGCTCAAAACGTAGTAATTGAAAAAAACACAAACCCATTCAAGTGATGTTTGTGAGGAAAATTATTTGCAGTATTAATATAGTTCAAACCCTTTAATTCATTTCGCACTTACCCTACCACCCACTCTACACCTTCCCATACTGCCCAACCTTGCCGATGGTATAGGCCCACATAGTTTCAGATATCTGGGAAAAAGGCTTTCTAATTCTACGTGCCTCCATACGAAGGCATATTTCACTTATCAGCAGGTAGGGTGTGTAGCTCGACAGGGGAGCTCATAGCTCCGCAATTATTCATGTGTTCCTTTGGTCTCACCATTGTTTGCACTGTACACGACATAATTCCCGGCCCAACATTCTTCAAAACCGTATACGTGTCCTCCGTTTTGTCCCTCATTCAGGAAGCAAAGGCAGCGCCTATCAGGCTGAATCCACAGTTTTCGGACCAAGTTGTGTTAATCGTATGCTTATGAAACACTCGGTACTGAGAAGGAAAAGGGTAATTAACAATGAAGTACTGAGTACCACAAGATACGACTTGAGAGTCTTGCTTGATTGTCTTTACCCTTAGCGCCGGTTTCAACACTACCAAGATAAGTCCAAAATGGTTGACCTGCAATGCAATTGGATCCCAATCTGATGCTGCATTGGGCATCTGTATAGAGGCTGTGAAATGTCACCCTTTGCTTGTCGTGCCGAGGTTGTTGTATCATATGACATGCATTCGTGTCACATAGAATCGCGTCTACGCGATAGGTGCACGAATTTGGAAAAGCCGCAGTCTGTCCCATCTCACTTTTATTACTATCCTGGAAGGCAGATATCTTGTGATTGGAGGCTGCAAGGCAATTGAAGAGAATTCAACAAAATGGTACTCCATTTCGTAGCTCAAATCATAAGAGAAGAAAAGAAAAGGAGAATTACTGTGATATGTTTATGACAACTTTTATAAACTACCGGCTGAACATTCCCATTCATTGGCGTCTTCAGTGGGAATTCAAGGACCACATCGACACAGAAGGAGCCGTCTACCATAAGTAATGCCAAAATTTACGCAGTCTCACTAAGAAAGTTGTTTATCAATGCACCTTCTTCTAGCTATAAGATGTTGCGATTTAGCTAAGTCATCCAGTATGAGGCATTCAATAGCCAACTGAGTGACATGGAGGAATGAGTTGCGAACGCGGATCAGGGTGTGTGCTAATGCTTTGTTTTTTAGCGAATAATCATAGGAACAGCAATTGCAGGGCGATGTAGCACACCAAACTGCCTTAGGCAGTGCCAAAACCTTCTGTTGACAGCCTCATTTGTCAATGAGACAATATTCTTAATCAGTCTAAATCTATGCCAACAGCTTCTCATCTTTCTGCCTCGGTGGTGATTATCAGTCATGGGGAAGAATGACTAAGGAGACACGGAGGGAGCTGGGTTTACAAATAGAAGTACACAGCAGTGCCATTGCTATTTCAGTTGCACATGCTTCGAAGCACACAATTCAGCCTGTAGAGTTTGGTATAACTTCACTACGTCATCGGCTGTGATGGTTTAACCGAATACTGTGGTCAGGATGCTAATGATGTTTTTGGGTTCACTGTCAAGGGACAACTCAGCGACTCATTTACAGTAGGCATTTTAGCGATGCAAACTATTGAAACGCACCTCCGCATCTCTCGGTGTTGATATCAGCAGTGGTGATATTGTCACTGACCACTACCTCTTTCAATCATTCCTATGACTGTTCTGTTTGCCTTTTGCAAATTTAACTGACAGAATTGCGCAAAGAGAACAGTCCTGAAAGAAATGCAAAAAGTTAGCCCATGCTGGATAGTGGAACAGCCCTTCTCAGAATATTTTCGGACATTAAACTGAGATGCTGAACTATTAAGGCTACAGCCCCTTCGCGAATGGAATCGAAGGATGCCGCTGGCAGAAAAATTGTATTTTTCACCATCTTTAACTAAGTCCCCATAATTTACTATGGCAAACTGGAGTCTTTTGAAGAGCTTTAATGCAGTGGCCTGCCCATATCAAGTCTATTGTACCACAAAGTGACTGCAACAGGGAACGACTAATTAAAGAAGGCAAGCTATGCAAGAACCAACAAATAGCTCCACTAAGTCTACGAGGAGATATGAATCCCTCATTAGGGCCATCAGGAATCAAACACATCACAAGAATGCGGTCTCGTTCAATTAAGCGCTCGTCTAAAAGAAATCCACAGTCTTATGCTTTTTTTATCCACACCGCTTTGTAGTTACTTTGAGAAGCATCCTCTTTGTGCCAAACTGCGGTTTCAGAAGTAGAAATGCATCCACAAATACAGCAGATGGACCTAGAAATCTATAGATTAATATAGGATTCTGTCAGAAGTAAGGAAGGATTTCGACCTGCTAAAGACCAGATGTCTAGGTTTCATGTATACGGCAAGATTTTAGTGAGTTTTGTAGCTGAATCTAACAGCTCAGGATGGTCTATGTAGGCCTGAAGTGGAAGAAAGTTGGTTGATCTCAACTTACAGGCAGGGATTTTGAAAGAGTCTGGAGACTTCCAACCGGCACAGGTTAACTACAATCTCTCGATACGCATGAAAACTGCTATGAAGCTGACAAACACGTATACTAGTCGATCTGGAGGCCACAAAATAAAGACCTGCTTTAAAAATGGCCTAATCTACTGGTACCTGTTTCAGTTAACCAACGGGATAGTTGATTTCCGCCGTCGGCTAAGTCACCTGTAAGAGATCCCCATCCTCACCGCCTTCAGCAAATATTGCGTCTTCAGTGTCCAGCCTTCCAAAAGCTTCACAACATCAAAGAAATGATGTCCAGCGAAAGAGGTCCTCCCAAACCTCCGGACTCCTAACCTGACTGGTCGGTCAGCTTTTAAGTATGAATAACCTTCAGTCTCCATCGAAGTAGGTTGCTTATAAATACTAAACCTGACTATCTTCATTGAATTTACCCACAAGATTTGATAGGAAATGCAGGTGGCAAGCACAGTAATTCAGAAGACCAAAGTCTTTACCCAGTTTGACACATCTTGCGGTCCTAAACAAGGCGGCGAGGCTAATGTCCGCTGGTTCTCAAACAATTCCGCAACGACTGGAAATGCATCATATGAAAATTAAAAACACTTGGAAGATGGCCAAGATGTTTGCAAATTAACTTCAATTGATTGTTTGCCACAAACACAATACACACACGTGCCATGCCTTTAATGGTCTTTCATAACTGTTAATGTTGAATCAGAATGTGTGTGGAAAATGGTTTGAGTAGGCCAAAGAGGATAATTAGGCCAGCTCTCAACTTCTAAGCATGCCTTATACCGTCTTAGACTGCTGGCTGCAGCAAACTTGCCATATTTAAGGTGAGTGGAAGTGAATATTTTCGGCTGACCAGACAGGTATAAAATTCGCCAACCTAGCAAGTTTTGAATTTTTGAAGCATTGGAATTAGGTGGCACCGATAACGACTATCCCACTTTCCACTTCGAGACTTCAGAGTCACGTTCTGCAATGGAAGCCAGATTTTTAGCACTATACTAACTGAAGGATAATTTGGAGGTCAATGCATCGCTTTGTAGGTAATTAAGTAGCATTTTTTCATGCACCTCACCTTGCAGCTTGGGAGTGGATGGGGCATTCACGATCCTGCATCATCGAACAGATGCTTGTCATAGACGGTGAGAATACACTAGTATAAGAATTCACTGCTTCATTGTCGAGTCTTCTCAGCTTCTGTGTAAATTGGGAGCAATGGCATCGCATAGCGGCACTGCTGTTGCTGCAACTTAATCCGAATATGTATGTGCTCATGAGACTTCAATGGTGAGTTTTACTGACTAAGGGAAGCTTGCCATTACATCGCCCACACATAATTGCATGTGGGGCAACACATTGTCGACTGCTGATTGATTAGAGTTCTATGCAAGGTTCGACGGAGTGAATAAGGCTTTATTTTGTTTTACTGTTGTTGTTACTGACATGTTGTCAATACTCGTACAAAACATGGCACAGTGACGATCGGGATAAGGCCAAACGCTCACCCAGGGTGACTTTATCCCTATCGGAGAGCCGTCTAGTAACGTCTTTGGAAATAGTTATAGAATGGATTTTGCTACGAGCCTCATGGAACCTCAAAATGCTTGTAACAAGCATTAAGGAGTGCAGAAATAGGCTGGCCTTAAATGAGGAGAATAGATATTCAGCTGGCTTGCACACGTCAAAGTTCTACAAAAAGAGGCCGACAGAGCTCATATTAGGCAGTGTTGTAGGATATATTCCGAAAAGACCAGTGCCAAGTAGCAGGTACATCAAAACACTAATAGCAGACGCATGCATTGTGAGTTGTCAAGGCGCTGTCACGCTAAGTGGAACGTGTGGTAACGACTATCCTTGCCATCGCTAGATATCTAAAACAGTCCCCACTTTTGGTCCACACAGAGAAGTCGAATACTACTCATCACGTGTTTGCATCCGCTGGAAGCAAATTGTAAAACCCTCCTCCCAGAATCTAAACAAACATCATAAAGCAAGGGTGTGTGAAGGTCGGTACTAGAGTCCAGCTGAAGCAGTCCATTGTATAACTATTCAGGTCGTGACGACACGGCGTCCGATGACAAAGCAGTTACCCACGTGGTGATTACCACGCTAATTGCCACAACCTCCGGTAGATACTGACGGTTACAACATGGACGTTATACCACTTGGAAAGTCAGCGACCGTCATTCCATTCTTCCCCTTTTTCAGTCCTGTGTCTGGGCAAAAGGCGAACCACTATGTGATGGCGGCTGTGGAATGGAATATACCACCCCATCTCGATAGCTTCGATGACGCACTGATGATGCACTCTTCTGTAGAAGCGGCTAACTCATTTGGTCACGATTAATTGCATTTCCAAGGAGAAGGCACACACCAATAATCAGCGCGGCTTTCCTCGGAATAAGCAGAGCTGTTTTAACTCAAGGACTAGATCAATCCATGCCAAAATTACCTTTCAGGTTCCTAAAAACTCTGCTAGAAATGCAAAGAGAATGAGCGCATCTTCATCATCAATAAAATGAAAGCGATTCCTACTTCACAAACTGAGTTCTGTTGTCGTCATTGAGCTAAAAATTTTCTAACACCTGGGAATGGTTGCACCGAACTCCGCATTAAAACTGCTTCTAGACAGTAAAACAGCAAGTTACAGCTCCTCATCTGCCTAGTCATCACAGAGGCCTTACCGAATCACTTTAGCAGGTGAGGTGGTCACCAGTAAATTTCTGTCCTCAATTCCCCCTGCATGATCAGCCATTTGCTTCTGAGCCGTGACTGTGTGGGAACAGGTGCCCACGCATTAAGTATTGCTAAGGAATTGATGAGAACGTGTCCTCTAGGGACTCTAAAGTGGAGAGTTTTGACATTGAAATGTCAAAGTCTCCTTGTCTTATGCCCCCTTGGTATCGCTCCATTAGTCCCTGCTGACTAAGGCAATTTTCGGAGGAGTTTTGACAAAGCTCATAAAATCCGTAAGTGGAATGAAATCCAACTACATCGGTTGCAAAGATCCCACAAAACTAAGGCAATAGTCGCACGTAAAATTAACGCTATACATTGGCTGCAAAACGAATGGTAAGAAAGAAGTCAAAGCCATGCATGACACTCCGAAATAGTTCTAGACATATGATTACTTGTACTGGCCAGGTTTTTTCCCCATTGAGACCTCAATGACGCCTTCCCTTCTATCATCATCTTCCACCTTTCTGCTAAGGGTAGATGTACGTAGGAAGAACCGGTGCGAAACTTGGTGTGTAAATTTAGGAGAGCTTGGAATTCGCTGTTGACTTTACTGCACCCGAGTCAAGGGGAAAACTGCAAAGATGTCCCTTCACCTTGCCGGAGATTTACATAAAGGAAAGGGCACCATTTAAGGGTAGGCAGCGCTGTAATAGGTGCGCGCAATTCACCAGTAGCTCGCGATGTTCTTAATTTTCTTAATTAACTACGCAAATCAACTACAAGCAGAGGACATTGAAGTCGTCCATATGCATAACTGTGGCCTCTATCCAAGCAATGCGGATGCCAATTCCTTCTTCCCTGGGTATCGAGACGGTTGCATTGGCCCCATCACTTAAATGGAAAGTGGCCTTGGCGTTAACTAGAAAATCAGCCTTGAAAATCACAAACCAATCCATTTAGAGGCAAATAGAAGACTTCACCGTTCAAAATTATCTGCTGATATAGGCCTCTTCTACTATCACTTTTCATCGCTGACCGCAGCATCGTTGATGGAGACTAGATCCTAGCCTTGTGACCAAAAGTGACAAAAGCCTAATAGCTTGTTATATGTTTGGTTGCAAAAGAGTCGATGAGGTGACTGTGTAGATAGTGTTGTGGTGTGCCACGCATTATGAGCATAAACGGAAGCCGATTAAATGCGAACAAGCTGGCGTGAGAGAAAAGGCGCCTTACATCGTGGTAGAAAGTGAAGAGACACCATTCGATCGTCAACTTGGAATGTTGCGTCGTGAAACCGTAAGTACCAGACGCATCCTACTTACGATGGAAGAAGTCTGTGTAGAGTGTGCGCATCCAGTTAAATGACGGCTCAAAAAAGGCTAACAGAGCACTGATTTACGTTAGCGTATGGAACAATGCCTACGACTGTTAAGGACGAAAGCTGATTCAGCTGGACTGCACAAGGTATTTGAAGTATCCTCTGTTGTTTAAAACCAAGGTGAATAATCATATTAGTGATTTAAGCATTTCCTCATGATCAATAACGCCATCAAAAGAGGAAGGGATAATCGGTGCTACCACAAATGCAGTAGGGTCATCGCCCATCTCCTCTTATCTGCCAAACATACCCTCTGAAAAAATAGACGCATTTTTGAAGCGTTATTCCCGACAACTGTGGTTGGGTTCAATGCAGGTTAGAGTGCCTTTTCCTAGTTGTCTTCTGTTCCAGGGAAAGGTGGCTATGCGTCGACAGATACATTTGTGTTTAATTATTGTCTCCCGCTTACACAGTACCTTAGAGCAAAGTGCATATTGTCTTAATGCTAGGATCAATTTTGCTCGCTCTAATAGTTTAAAATGCATGGAATTGTTTCATGTCAAGTGGCGAGGCTTTGTTCTAAAATCAATGTTATCCTTGGTTTCAGAAAAGCTATAGACTTAATGGGTAATGTTTCAGTGAACGCGCTTCATAAATTTGAAAACCTCTGAATCATGTAAGGCCATCATTGCAGAGACATTCAAGACTTCACGAAGTCTTTTAGGAATCGCCTTTTTCTAACCTCTCTGGCAGTGGGAGCATGCACTGTTTTATGGGCATCGTCCAAGCAACTGCAAATTGACAGTGATGGGTCCCAACACATCTGTTGCTTCACCGTACGAACCCTCCAAATTTGGTAATAACTCCTACGCCTGGCTCATTTATTGTAGTGAGCTATATTTCTAGTTGAAAGGACAATCATTTAGTAAATCTACATTAAGTCGCGCCTCGACTGCATTTCATATTCGCGAGTTCTACGTTCAAGGTGGATTTTGTGATTGTCAGTGTAATAACCAAGATGCTCATTTATCCAAGTTCAAGTTCATGGCCCTAAACCTAAAATAAAGTTTGCCGAAACTCCAACATTCCCAAGAATGCGCAGCTAAATATGTGCAGGTAAGAGAAGAAGCCAAACTTCGTAGCGCCCCTTGAAGCTTGCATGGGCGGTAAGCAACCCGGCCTACCAAACTGCTCGATAACACCTCTATTAACTATGTGGGTTTAAAATGATCACAGTAGTAAAACTGGCAGCTAATAATGGCAGCTGAGTTGGTGTTAGCAAAATGATTGGTGTCAGACCCATGATTGAGAGAGAGATGGACAAAGTTCAGCGCTACACTCCAACCTAACATCGAAGATCCACGCTTCAAGAGCAGTTCCTCCGAAGATGCATTGTTCTGCAGGAGTAAATGTAGAGGTACACGTTTGGATGTGGGAAGAGAAGGGGAAAACTTATTTTCAAGGTAATTTTTTACCACAAGCAATGGAAAGAAGGACAAAACCCATTATCTTCTAGTTCATGCTACAAAAAATTGCCATTTTAAGTATGATTTACTACTATTGCTAGCGAATGATAGGAAGTGAAGGTGCCAAATCCAGTTTAATGTTTCCATGCTGCTGTTTGATATGGTATTCAAGAGACTATGATAGAATGGACGTGTGGTAAGTAATGCGATCAATTGAACAAGTGTCAAACGGCTTGCTGATCATCGCTGCAACCGTTTTATGGACAACACCCCGGTAATCTGAGCAAATCGCACGTAAATTGCCTTCAATTTGCCACTCTATCTTCAAGTGGAGTTTCAACGCACGCATCCCAAAAACTATCAAAGTCATGCAGTGGCGACTTTTATTGCAGAAGAGGAAAAAATCAGGCTTTGATATAGAAAATGGAAGTCGTTGCCAAAACAAATAAAAGTCAAGCATTCCAAACAAGATATTGGTAAGGCAGGTGGTCAATGAGCATCTCGCAACGCATATCATTTCCTTCCTGTCTGCTTGCAGTCAACAAAGAGAAGGGACACTGAGAATGCATTAAACTTGGCAGGCTGCATCGCCGACTTCGGAGGTGACAAATGACCTTTCGTCACTGCAACAGAGAATTTGAGCCAGCACTGCCTGGCGTCGTGGACGAGCCAAGGGTTCCTGAATATTTTGCGATGGCCAATGCGGAAGGGTAATTAATGCAAGTTTCTCTTCTATGCATACTTGTCAATCGCCGCGACCCTTTGGCTCTTTAGCTCTTCTCATCTGTGGACGACAATACCCACTCCTCACTGGAGGAGAGTGCGAGAGTGATAAACCCTGCAGAACAGGCAGAAAATGGTAATTGTTCTGCCTAATGGAAGCGAATGGATTGAATAAATGAAAGGAAAGAAGGAGGGAGCGGGAAGAGAAAACAGCAATGGAAAGGAAATGCAGGTAAATAAAATAATGCCGAGCTCTTTTGGCTGTGTGGTGCGTGTGGCTCACTGCAAACACTTTATTTCGGCCATTCAGCCATCTATTCCTGATATTACATCTGCTTTTTTGTCCAAACATGTGTTGCAAGCATGATCGAAGCGATTTACATAAAAAGTTGTGTTCGAGAAGGGACAAGAGGCTAGTGCTCTTGCTACGGACTCACTGATTGCCCTTGAAAGGTCCAAGTAGAAGAGCTATCACCTGAGTTAATGGCTGCGATGACGCTTGCAAGTATGGAATGGGAAGAAATCGAAGCATAGAAAATTTAAGGGGAGGCCAAGGAGGAGATTATATGACCCACCTTAATTGTTACAAATTCCTGCCGTCCCGTGTGCCCTAGCCTTTTGAAGTCCTTTGAACAGACAATGGAGGGGTACTGAATAAGCAAAGGACACAGACTGCTGGGACGAATTGAAGCAGTAAAGGGAAGTTGAAGGCAAAAAGAATTGCCATATGAACGATGACGTAGAGTACTGCAGCAACTAGCATGTTCAGCGCCATTGTAACTAAATTTATCCTTCCTGACACATGATACATGATACATACGGTGTGATGCATGGCTCACTGCGGTGTCACATTTGTATGATAATGGACCATAAGTTAGTTCATTTGCGATTTGCTAATTATTTAATTTGGCCTTCTGCCTTTTAATTTGGGCTGAACTACACACTGTGCGAAGGAAAGTTTAAAGCATCAAGCCAAACGACAATGGAATGGCCTTATCAAATCTACGCTTTGCTACTTCACTTTCTTAGCATTTTGCTGTTATGCTTGACCCAAATTCACAGGAATTTTCTTGCCTCTTCCACGTGATTTGGTCTGTATCAAGCAGATCAAATTAAGGTCAGGCATCTCCTCTTTCATTCTTTTCAATACAAATAACGTTCTGCCTTCATTTTTCTGCGACCATCCAGTGCCTTCTAACATAAGATAGCATTGCATGTGAAAAGAATCTACTCGACTGATGAAAGTAGAATGCTAGGTACACAACTACGCCTTGTCTGACAAGGCTAAATGATGACTGTGTGTTGTAGAAACACTAGCCCATGCATCCTCACTCCTTGGATCTCATCAAGGCAGTTCTGGTTCCCCACGACCAAGCGGAATGCTAGAGGGGATGCGAGGTCTATCTGTCTGGCGAAGCACTTAACTAGGTTTCGAACGATTTCAGCGTGCTAAAATACTGCAACCAACAGTCCCTCCTCCCATCGTTGCTCTACGGCAGCAGCTACATTACTGTTGCAATGTTTGACACTGAACACAGTAGCAGCGCGAATTTCAGGGCCTTATTTCGTAGGTAAGATCGGCACCCTGTAGGCAATACCGATAGGTGGGGAGAAAAGTTTAAAAGTAAAAGGGCTTTCATTGATACGAACTGTACATTGGGACTGTTGCACTCGTTTGTTACTTCCTCCTACTTGAATCTACCGCCTGACTCCTTGCCAGCCTGCCGATCAATCACAAACAGGGACCCATACATTAATACGGAGGTTTACACTGAGGTGACTCTTACTGCTCACACAGTTAACTTGGCCTACGCCAAATAAGGCATGCCTGGAGGCAAACAACTCAGCTCATTTCATCTAGCGCCACCAATCAGTGCGCATCCTCGAGGTCGCACAGCGTGTGTGACAAGCTCTGACTTGATTTGCTCTTACAGTGCCACTTATAGCGGTGGTGTGGTCTTTCGGGCATATCCAATAGACGCAACAGTGAGCCTCGAGTGAGTTGGAAGGTGGAGTCGGAGAAGCCTGATGTGACAAAGTTCATTGCTCACAGGTCCTACTGCACTAATCTGGAGGCAGCACAGTCACGAGGAGGTGACAAGACGGCCAGCATGACGTGAGCACCAAAGCCCGTTCATTCACAGCATACCTCCGCTGTTCTGTGTGCTGTTTGAAAGCACCGCGCAATCGAGCAGCAGACTCGGTCGGAGAAGCAACCATCGTTTCCAGATGCCCTGTTGCAAAGTCTTTTATTTCACGAGACTCAAGCTCTGTGCTGCTTGAAGAAAGCTGATCCGACTTGCCTGACCTCATCCCAGATGTTGATTTTCCCGGTGAATTGGAAGCACGAAATTATGGCTGTGAGATTACCTTTGATCCGATCGCGCCGCACTTTTTCACGGACTCAAGTCGTTCATGCGACTGAGGAAAGGCGACCTTCCATGAGTGGCACCTTATTGGTACCTGTGTAAAACATTCGACAGGAGTCACGAAGAATGCGGCGATCTGGATTCTGGACACTCTCAGGGTCTCCAACCCGCACCCTCACAGTGTCGTGCGTGACTGAACGTGTACAAGTCGGCGCATGAAAGGCGGCCTGACCCACGTCCTCCTACTTTTGTGACGCCTCATTAAAGCCTGTACCGGATGCGCTCACAACAAGCGTTTACACATTGCCGTGGTCGGGCGCCTTCAATCTCACAAGGATAGCGACTTCCTGCCAAAGCCGGGTGTTAAATCAATTTATTAAGGCCCTACGCGCGTATACGGACATTAAGAATGTGGCTGCAGCATGGAAACACATACAAAGGATTCAGGCAAGCGCTATGCCATAAACAGCTAAAAAGGATACGAAAAACCTGAAGCAATAATTTAGCATCGAGGCCTAATGGTAAATGTTTTATTAGTGCATTTATGAGGTCAAAATATCGACCTAAAATTTTGATGCTGCAATAGTAATTAGAACCAGTCTTAAATCCTGGCTATTTTGTTCATGATGATGAGCATATATCCTGCAATATGGATGTTTAATCCATGACTGTGTGATTGTGATGTGTAGGTGGCTTGCACCTAAGTGTCTACAAAAGTTACAGAAGACGCGATGCCAGCTAGGTTGAAGCTTATGCACAATCGTCTTTTGGTGGTTGATTGCATTATGCTGTCCCTTTGTAATGCTATTTCGCTTTCTATACGACCAAATATTTTACGCCCCTGGTTTAACTTGAATAGAAGTATTAGCTAGTTTGAAGTTTTGTCTGCACTTGCTTGCTAGACAAAGTTGTGTTTGCAAAGCATTTATGATTTTAAAGTGCTGAAAGGGGTTTTTAATCACACGGATGCTATTTAAGTGGCCCAGTGAAGAATATCTCCTTCCTAACTAAGCCCCAATAAAAAGTTATGCCTCATTTAAAAGGCAAGTAGCCAAGGAGAAGGTGAAGGAACATCGGGGACATTTTGTTTCAAATGGGGACGCGGATTTCACGATGAAGCTTGGAAATAACGTCGAATCTCGCCAGTAATTCCCTCATTGTCCAGCTCACAGTTGTACTCTGCGAACTCCCTTTACTTCCGTTATAAATATGGCGCTTTCGAAACCGTTGAGCTACAAAAACTGCATTCCTGTATTCCTACATAATTTGTGCGAAGGGTACGGATTATGCATCAGATGTGCCCGAAAGGGTATAACATTTTTAATCCTAGTGCCTTTTGGTTTATGCGTAGGCAACTTTCTACGCGACGCAAATGCACTTCCAACTGATTGAAATGTTTTCGCGTCTTTAAATTGCTCGATTTCTCTAAGGTGATTAGCATGTAGCATTCTTACTGCCACAGCTCGTTTTACAACCAATGCACAGCCTCAATTTTTTGTAATATCTTTAAACAGAAGGCGTTCATTTTATTCTGCCTTACGTGTTTTACGAATTTTGTCAAAACCTCCTTCAAGAGGTGTTTGAGGTAGTACGAAATAATGGGACGATGCGAGGGCGCGGGAAGGAGAGAGGACGAGGAGAGTTTGACGATTCACTGTCGAAGTTCTCCACCTGAGGTTCTCGAGGGGACACATTCTCATTAACTCCTTAGCAAACCAGAAGCCTCCATTTGTGGTTCCTTGACCCCGGTCAAGCACGCTTATTGCCACTCCGCCCATCAGTCATTCATGAGTAAGTTATACCAGAGTGGATCCCTCACTTGAATGAAGTTTTGTAGCACAAGCATTTTAAGTGGCAAATTTCTATCAATTTACTGCGACATAGGTTGCACTTGCCTTGGTCCGAATCATCTGTCCAAGTTGGCCCAAGCCTTGGATCCACGCTCCTGCAATGTGCGGTGCATACGTGAAGCGCTGCGACAGATTTTGGGAATCGACTCCATTGAGACGCAGGTCTGTGGTGTACGGATGGCTGTTCCTGAAACACCCACAACTGAAAAGCAAATGATCACGCAGGGAGGTGCGAGAGTCAAACTTTGACAAGATCTCCACAATGCTTTGGTGGACGGGAAAACTCAACTAACCGTGAGTCAGAATTCGCTGTTTTAATGATTGAAAGCAAACATTCCTAACTGTTGAGCGGTTTTAAGCTCAGTCACGAGTTTGGGATTTGTAGAACAGCACAAAGCAGTTCATGGAGCAGCAATTAGTTTCGTTTTGTTAGTGGTAAAGCTACGTTCACTTTTTGCACTTATGTCGTTATTTATATGAAACCTGGAAGGCAGCTCCGGCATGAAAATTTGGTTGATGGTTCGAAGCATCTTGGTTTATTCTGCAGAAAGCTGCATTGGTACTCAGCGTGTGTCTCCTCCGTGGAAATGCAATTATTTGTAGACAACTGTGTTAGTCCTTTCCAAAAAAGGCGAACCACCTGTGCCTCATTGAAGCCTCCGAGACGGTAAAGTATTCAATTCCACACCCAGGATCACAAAGCATTCAGCATTTCGCCAAGAAAGAAATTGGAATGGAAAACATTGGAATAACAGCCACCAACATTTTAGCATTAAAATATCCATGCTGTAATTATCAGCTTCTACTGGATACTGCGGTGATAATTCTGAAAACTACCCTGCGCAAGGCTGTTTTGTCGTCAAAAGATCTGTCACTACGGTTTCAGCACTCATGAATTGGCCTGCTTCAGTTGGATTGCAGTGCTCATTTTCGCATGGCTTTGCTTCTCTGATGCTTGATTCGATTCCGAGAGTACGACATTGCATTCCACTTCCGTCGAATACAAGCATAGGATGTACGGAACGCTTCCTCGACACGAGGCGAAATTTGACTCCTCTGTGCAGATCAAGAGTGGATGGTTGTTTTGGACACCCAATGGTGACAATGATCCTCATTGTCTCACGTCGATCAATCCAGCATGGCAGTGCCTTACTGGCTCACCACACATGAGTTTACTATCACTGTTGTGATGTACCTGCTGTTTGGCGCCAGTGTCTTCGAATTTTGCGCATAACACCGTTCAAGTTGGGCTTTATTGGCCTCCTTCTTATGGAATCTTTGACGTAAGCAAGCCAAACAAACATCTACTCCACTCTCAATCAGAAGCAGCTTATTTCTTACAATCCTCCACGTGTTGCCAAATTTTCTGTTTCCATGAGACGCGCAGAGAAATTCTCCCCCTCGTCACTTCCGAAGACATTATCAAATAACTCTCCGATACAGATAAGGCAACCACAAGTGAGTAGCTTTCTACTGTCATTTCCTGAACAACAGTCCCGTGCTGAGGTTATTGTGGCACTATAGCTAAGAAGAGAGCACTGCCAATGCAAAAGTTGGTGAACCTCTTCGTCGAAGTTGTCCTCTATTTGAGGTCCGCTAAAATTACTGGCGATTTCGCTATGTTACTGTGTTGATTAAGTAGAGCATTTATAGTCTTGTCCCTCTGATCAACGAGCTCCTTTGTTGTTTTCTCGTTGAAGACGCTGGCAGGTATCTTCTATTTACGAATAGAACAGGACCGCATTTACAACCAAACCCCACTCCATACAGATGAATAGATGGTTAATGTAGTCTTTCTGAAGCGCGCTTTGATGGGCTGGGCTAAAATGTGTTCGTATCGTTGAGGCGATTCGGTGCGGCATCCTACATTTTCTCACTCATGGATTATCAGGATCACAGACTGTACTGACCCTGATTCTTGGCTTCCTCACATACTGAAAACACTTGCGTTGGTAGGTGAAAATGGCCTCCAAAAACCCTTGGCTAAATGCTTTCAGCGGCTGGCTTTGTCTTCGCTCACCGCTGTGTCCTGCTTTGAGCAGGCATTAACAAATTGCCAACGATAATAACAACAAGAAGAAGCAAAAACCTTTCCAAGAAGTCCAACCAATTGGCAGTCGACATTGTGTTATTCCACATGCAAGCATGTGTATGCAATCAGCCAATAAGTTTCCTTTAATTAGCAAGACTCGATTTTGAAGTTTCACGACTACATAATTACTTGGTTTAAGTGGCAGCAGCAGCAGCGACAGCACTATGCGATGTCATTGCGTTCATTTCATTTGGTAATGCAGAAGTTGAGTGGGCTCGGCGAGGAGGCAGTGAATTCCAATGTTCGTGCATCATCACAAGCTATAGTCAACATTTGTTCGACGATAGAAGGTTGTGAATACTTCGCCAACTCATAAGATGCAAAGTGGGGAGCACGACGAAAAGTGCTACTTAATTATGTTACAACTACTGCAGCTGCTTTCAAAATTTTCTACAACGACCTTATGAAATTCCAGAAGTCGCTAGGTGGAAGGAGGGCTGGTCTTTATTTGGGCTGCACATTTTAATTCCTTTAAAGGCCGAAAGCTGCCAAGCTGGCAATCTTTGTATTTTATGGCCAACCAGAAATGCTTATTTTCATTCACCACAGTTGTGGCAAGTTTGTCACCACCACCTGTCTCAGGCTACATAAGATGTGCCTACTCAAGCCGTCTGCCACCATACACAATCTGATGCAACGAGAATTATTATGAAAGGTCATTGAAGGCATGGCACGTGTGTACGCGGTGTTGGTGATGAAATCGTTGATTGCAAACGTCTTAGTCATCTTTCAAGTGTTTTTTTCATATGTTAAGATTCTAACCGCCATAAAATTGTTTGAAAATCGACGGATGCCCATCTTGACACCTTGGCTGAAAACTTCGGTCTCCTGAATTGCTACGCACAGCATCAACTTTCCCCATCAAATCTGAAGAATAAATTCCACACCGTGAGCCAAGTTTAGGTTGCCTCATTTCGTTGTAGGTTCGGGATCATTCGTGCCTCGAAGCCGATCTGGTGGCCAGCCAAGTCGTTTCATGTGCTGAGGGGTTGAGAAGTTTGGAGAGGACCTCTTTCGTAGGACATCATTCCTCGAAGTTCGGAAGGGTGTGGGTTGGATGATACAACATCTCCTAAGGGCAGCCAGCGCAACCTATCCTTTCGGCCGTTCCAAAGAAAAGAGTGATTCAGGAATTTGGATTACCACTTCCTGAAACGCCACCAGTCAGTGTCTCCTATTTTGTGGCCTTCAAATCGACTGCTAAATGCGTTTGCTAACATCACAGCGGATTTGAATGCTTAGTGATGGATCGCAGTTAATCTGTGCTAGGTGGAAGTCTCAAGACTGTTACGAAATCCCTGTCTGTATGTTAAGTTAGACTAACTTTCCTCCATCTTAGGCCTTCATAGACCATCCCGTCCTGTTAGATTCGGCCAATAAACTCGCCAGGCTTCACCCTCCGGATGAAATCCATACATTTTATCCCTGGTAGTTTGCTTTTTTTCTCTACTTCTGACTGGATCCTAACTAAATCGATAGATCCCTGAGTGCTGCTAATGCCTTTGTGGGCACGCTTCTGCTTCCAAAACCGTGGTTTGGCAGGAGGAGGATGCTTCTCAACGCCCAACTACAGCACAGTCTGGATGAAGAAACAGCGGACTTGCAGTAAACGGAGGCTTCATTGAACAAAACCACCTTCTCGTGAAGTTTTCAATTCCTGACGGCCCTAATGAGCGATAATAACTTCGCAGCCTTGGTGAGGTTGGCTGTTGATCCTTAAATAGTTGGCTTCACTAATCAGTCATTTGGTAATACAGTAGGCCCCACACAGCCAGGCCAATAATGTAATTCATTGGGAATATGACAACTGTGACTGACAATAGTAAGAGAGAATGGCAGCTTTTCCGTCTACACAACTTCCCAACTCGGATTTTGAAGTGGCTTTAACATCAAAGAGTTGGATGCTACGCTTGGAACTCCCTAGGGTAGCCCGAGAGAACCTATCCCATTGCCCAACATAGGCCGACTTCCCAAAATTCCTTTATTAATGTTCGCTTTGCATAATTCGGACAGCTAGACACGCGAAAAACAAGGCGAGCAAAACATTCGCAGGAACGGCTGAGAAGGATGGGACGAGCAATGAAGCCAACGCAACTGGATTCAACGCTAACAGATGTAGAGGTGTGTTTAAGCATCTGCATCACGCAAATGTCCTATGTAAGCAAGTCACCAAGGTGTCCATTGACAGTGATATACAGCGGCAGAAGTATTCAGTGGATGGCTGCGAGCTTAAGATGTTCGTTTGAGGTGTCGCCACATTGCTGCAAGGTCTTGTTGTCACCCTGATCACCGGTGACCCGACTAGTCTGGACCGGTCCACGGCATGAGTAATGACTTTCACTGACACTATAACGCCCCACCCACTTTTGCGTGTTCCATGCAATGTTGGAAGCGCCGGCCCTATGCAAACACCTCTTGTAGCATTTGAACTGTTCCTGCTCTCCAAATCCCTCTTTTGCCCACGAGTAATGCTTTCATTCAATCGTCTAGCACAATACGGATCTCTCTCGTATCCACTAATGTCAGTGCTCACTTCGGACCAACTGGAGAAAGATGCGGACAAAATTGACAAGCTTGGTCATTGTCCTCGGTTGGCGGATGACTTCGAAGCGGTGCCAATGAGCTTGAGGAGACCATTTAGTGCTACTCTGGGCAGTATTGCCATTCCCAGTCCCAAACACACAGCAACGATTACTACAGAACGAAAGCCTTAGCTCTCCTAACATTCACTTGTCTTCAAGCAAAGGTAGGAATCAGGCGAAGTTTTCATCACAATTGAATGAATGGATTTGGGGTGGCATGAAACGTAAAAAGCCTTCTTCCCATTTTGTGCCAGTGAATATCAGCTCGCACCTATTGCCTAGTGGGGGAGAAACTGCCATAGGCTTGAATAATGAGTGTGCTTTCATTGGTGTCATGCCCTACAGGTATTACGTCTTCTGCCCAAATTTAATCAGGCATGATCTATCAACTATTTAAAGGCACGTCAATTGATAAGAATGATCATTTTAGCTATACACTTTGCGGTTTTATTGCTCTTTTAGCCACAAACATCGTGTTACATGCATTGGGGAGGACGCATCGACACAGCAACCAATGGCACTTCACAGCGGGTCTCCTATTATGTGCTAAAATGTGAGAAGCCCGAGAGAAACCACTTAAAAAACACCTTCCAAATCCCGACCAGAAACCACTTAAAAAACACCTTCCAAATCCCGACCACGGTAAGGCATCTCACTGTACTTTAATTAGGCCATCACAACCGATGGGAATGTAAAAAGAATCAAGCAAGCGCTGCAGCGTTCAAGCCGTTTGACTGGTTTGTGGTGGTGGATGCACTTCAATGGCAGCGCCTCTCGTGCAGACGACCTTCTTAACCCATGCCCATCAACCAAGGACACCTATCGTGAGTTATTCCACCTTTACGATTGTTTTATTTCAGTTCTGGTGCAGGACTTGTGCTTTGCAATTTGACGATTCTAAGTTGGATCGCATCCCTCAACAAACAATTAATTAAACAGGACTGCAATACCATCAGCGTCGGTCTTTTGACTCGAGAGAGGGGAGATCGAGCCTTTCTATGGATCGTTAATAGTGCAATGAGTGGTGGATAATGTTAAGTCAATTCAGCTTCCTCAATTCAGCACCCTTAATCAAGCAGTGGTGGATAATGTTAAGTCAATTCAGCTTCCTCAATTCAGCACCCTTAATCAAGCAACTTGCGTCGGTAACCGATTACTTGAGGAAGTAGGGTTCAGCGACCGGCACACTTTTTACAGGACGAAATAAACTTTTCAAAAGAGAAATCACCTCTGAGGCACCATATTTTACTTTCATCCATGCCTCCCTTTTGAAACGTGTTTACACTGTACTGATGCTGCTTGAAAACATAAATCCCACAACTGTGCAGTTACAATGACAAAGTGTTCTCGCCTCCTCCCGAAATAGTAACTTCATTAATTATGGGAAGCGCATCAAGTTCTGATGTGTCACATATGGGAAGCGCATCAAGTTCTGATGTGTCACAGCTGTGACGACTACCTCGTCAAAACAGGGCTCATCAAACTGCTTTGGTCAAGGCCAAAATTAATTGCTTAACGACTCTCCCTGCATTTACTGCAAGCTGAGTCATTTGCCTAGGCCTAGATGGCCTTTCTCTTATCTTGAACATTTTCGCATTTGGATCAAGAGGTACAGCATAGGGCGGTGTTTTTAGGATGCGGAGGTGCCCTCGTCTCAGCATTACAAATGGTCTTCGCTTCCGAGTCGCTCCAAACCTACTACACATTCGTTCGTCTGGGTATTCACCCTCACTGTTTATGCGTGAAGAGAATGAATTGCAATCCTTCCTTCTTTTTGTCTCAATCAGTGCCTCTTGTCATCTTGGGTGCTGCGTTGCTGGTTGAGGCAGAACTGCCTAAGTCATCTCAACTGGGGAGAATTTTTAGGAGTTCCTTCTGCTTTGCTTACCCTCTGAACCTGAGTTAGGTGACCTCCCAGTGGTGCCAATAATGCGGCAACTCTCGCCACTGTCGATGATCGCCCATCAAGTACAGAATCATGTGCTAGTGGTGCTAGCCCGTTCAAGTTTTATTTTAGAAGTAACTTTTGTGGAACAGCAAACGTGATTTGCGCAAGTGAGATGGTATCACCTAGACGGGACCATCGCTTAAACTACCATCACTACTGCTGCGTTCTTGTGCTTGCATCCCAGCCATGAGGAAGTTCATACAAGGCAACTGCTTCTATGGACAAATCTCCTGACATAGCTAATCATTGCAGCGCAGGCTGCCTCATTTAATTATAGGTGTGAGAGCTGTTGTGTTGTGCCTACTGTGCATCAACTTCTCCAACCTCCTAGTGTTTGTGGTCATGACTGGCTGTTGTGCCTGTTCTTGTCACAGAGGGTCCTCACCTTTTTGCAATGCAGTCAGGACGTCCAGGGTTGGCTGAGATTGTCCTGGATGGGCTGCTGACACTGGAGGATGGAAAAACAGGAGGACACCCATGGCTCGGGTCGTCATAGAATGCCGACTCACTGTCGTACCACGGCGCTGATCACTTCGACGCACCACTGCTGGACCAAGCAGATATGCGCGGGTATTGAGACATGCGGCATTCGTATTGCCCCCAAGATAAACATAGAGGCTGCACCACACGTGCTTCCGAATGTAACGGTGCGATTTGTCCTTCCTTAAGTCGGGTAACCATAACCATTTATGTCCAGTACAACATTTGAAGATGTCACTAGTTTGCCACTGAGCAGCGCCGACTTCAAGGCGGGTAACTCCACTGTCACCGACGTCTGTCCCGTACTACACATGTGGTGGTTGGATGGTGCAGTCAAACCTTTTCATTGTTTCGACACCTGTGTTTGCCTCTGAATCAGCTCACCACGATGAGCACACACTTCTCCTCATGTCGCAAAGGTGTGCGTTAGTTGTTGGCATTCTCCGCGTCTTGCTGTATACGTGCTCCAGAGACGCGCTGAGTGCATGGCCAGATGCACGCCGCTTTCGTGGGAGCCGTGATCGGCAATGGAGCGGCACATTGACACTCCACTGGCCTGTGAGCGAATACTGCGCAGAGAATGGCCTTCTAAAATCCACGGTGACCATCACAAAGGTTGGAGATGGCAAATTTCGGAAGAGTATCAGCGGAACAAGTGAACGTCTTCGAGCCACGCCTGAGCGAGTTGAGGCTGAGAATCTCATTGCAGCCGAAACGAAGACAGGATCCACTGTTCACGAAGTGTCTGCCAACGCGAGCATAAAGACAAGTGGTAGGCTGTCTTACTTAACACAAATGGGCAACTGCCCTGACAACATTGTAGAGCATTAAGCTTATCCACTCAGTCGTGGATTTTGTGCCTTTCAGAGAGTCTTCGCTTTGGATCTCGCTCCTCACGATGAGGGCGAAATCGCCTGTTTGGAGTTGTTACCTTCCTCAAAACGTGGCTATGTGTTTGGTAGAATAACTTAAGAGAACTCAGCCAGCCACTATCTCAATGCTGATGCAATCCATTCAGTGCAAGGTCTTGAGGTCTTCGTAATGGAATGGATCTCATCACATTACGGTGCAATCAGGCACAACGCTCTCCATCGACACTCACTGAACCCAGATTGGGACTGCTTTTGGAATAAATGTTCCACAAATTGTTCCTTACGAGGCCGGCTCAACAGGTCACTCAAGCTCGTGCAGACGGTGGTGACTTATTTGTGGTGGTGTTAAAGCACTACGCCATGGAGAAACGCTTGCTGATCATCTACGATACGACACCCTCTGATAGCCACGCTGTATGTAAACACAACTCTATCTGAATTCGGAAGTATGGCCTGCAAAACAGCTTGATCAGAATATAGGACAAAGCGGAGGATGAGCAAAGGGGCCGGGAATTTTGTCGTGCGCAGCGCAAGCAGTGATGAGAACAAAGAGACGCATGGATAGCTACGGAGCTGTTGAGCTGCACATCCTACCTGCGGGTTAAAGACGTATGCTTTCGTAGACAGACACATAAGATTTGGAAGCCTCCTTCCCAAAGGCACTTGAAACCCTATGGGATTACACCACCGGCATGACTGTGCATCACCGGAAGGTGTGGATGGCGAAGTGGGTACGAAATGAGTGAAGAGATGTGGACTGTGTTTTTCCTCACACATGTCAGTTAAAACAGTTTGTGCTTCTTTTCAATAACCATGCTTTGCCCTGCAAGTGCAGCCTCACCTCATTGGAGGGACTTCCGCCGCCATGAAGATGAGCCAATAAAAGCCAGCACAAATCTCAGCCACCAGTCGGAATGCAGTATTTTCAATTATTCCAGATCAAGTACTTTATGAGACCACCCGATCGATTCTTTCAACAGATGTCAACATTGGTAAGTTTGTGGATTTCCTGTGCTCTCCACCGGCCCCACGGATGTGCCGACGCGAATGACCCGGTCTTTTCTAAAGGTGACTTTTGCTCAAATGATACTCTCTATTTAGCTATTCGCGTATTTTGACTGAGACACTGTAAATTCTTGGAGTTTTGGTCGATTTGGCACAACTGATTTGGTTGGATTTTTAGTGATTTTGCCGATTTACTGCAGGTTAGGCTACTCTAACCGATAATTATCTGTTTCGAATGGAAACTAAAGCTGCGCAGCTTACTAAACCATCTGAACATACAAACTCTACAATTCCTCCAGGGCAAACAACCGGGGGTAAGTTTAGCCTTCCATATGAGCGTATTCAAAGGGAATTGCCATTGACTGAAGGAGAATATTTATGCTTAAATGACATGTGAATGCCACCACCTTGCTGCTCGCTGTCCTTGGATACCTAGAGGCCTTCTTTCCAGTCGTCATTCTCGAGCTGATTTTGCGAAAATGACGTCAGGAAAAAGCTGCAAGTTTCCTTGAGCGCATTGCTAGCTACGATCCTACTTGTTTGCTCCACGAGTGTTTAAACTTCTCATTTGCACTTCTTTTCAGAAATCCTCCTCATACTGACCTACCGCCGTTACACTCATGGGAAGGGCCTTTGGATGAAATCCTCAAGTCATAGTGTCTGGCGAATGGGTTGCTGCAATTTGTGTACACATAGGCGGAGTCTAGCGACTGTTGAATTTTTGAAATCCAAATTGCGTTTTATGAATCTGCTGTTGCTTTCTCTTTTCTCCTCGATCTGAGACCTCGCGAACTATACCCGCCTAAGTAGTTCTACGTCGAAATGCTTATTACTTGTGGTCAAGATCATTTCGAACAACTTGTGAGTCATTTCAATGCGCCTGTGTTTGCCCTCAGCTTCCTCGCTGAAGTTGTAATGGGTGGTATGCGTTAACTCATTATTAGCATACAGAAGAGCTGAATTCTGTCATAGACAAATGTTTAACACCACTAGCACACTTGTCACTACGTCTAGCCTCTTTCGTTATTATTTGGAATGAGATCAAACGTTGTTTAAGAAACTCGACCAATCTCTGCTATATCTTCTTAAGTTCGTTTCCTATCAACTCTCGTTTGCCAGAACGCAAGAACCCTGAGTTTGCTGGCCTTCGTAGGACTTGGATAGAAAATAGTATAGGTAAGGTTGGAAACTTAGAGCAGTCTTTAGCTTCACTTGGAATCCTGCCACCACTACTCACTCAGCGCGTCCCTCTCTCTCACACATTAGTTAACTGGGGTGGGAAAAGCAACTTTGCCACGGGCGGATCCTTCGATGTGGCTAGACCCACTTCACTTCACTTAGTATTGGTGTGGAGGGCTGTCCTGTTACCTGGCATGCACCTGTAAATGACTGTGTTATTTGTGCGAGTCATTCGGAAAGTCAGTTCCATCGTGCGGCTGGGGAACAACCGGACTTTGGCAATGGCATGCCCAGAACTTTAACTGAATACCCAAAAGGGCAGCGTTGCAATGGCTGGGGTGGGCTGTGACGGGTGTTCCAACCTTCCAAATGTCACCTACTTTAGAGTGGTGAGACTGAGGTAACTGTCTCGATCATGCACAACGGTGGGCTCATTAGTCTAAAACTATTTCAAGGAACGCGCCTCTTCAATAGATGTTTGAAGCATGCTCAGCTCTATGTGTAATGCGCGTTTGCAGACAATCAACAGATTGTGGGAGGGCATTCCATTGTTGAGTAGAATATCCTCAGTGAATTTGAATTAATTAAATTGCTGCAGTAGCAAGGCTAAGGATATAAAGATACTTATGCGAAGTGTTGTGGGCCTTTAATCGCACACATATTGCTGATTAAAATGTGACGAAGAAGCGGTACGGGGATCTTGAACAATGTAAAATGCATTAACTGTGCTAGTCAAAATGGTGAACCGCAGAGGCAATTCACAGCAGACATGGACTCTGCTGGGTGAGTAGTGAGGTAGCGCACATGTTAACGTGAAACACAAACAACTCTTGAATTGGAGGGCATGGTCAAGTCTATATCGACGTATTGCGGCTTAGGGGTTTTTACATTACATGGAATTGTTTACAAGTGAGAAGTACTAGGCATAGACATGAGCGCCCCATCAAATCGGCAATACTTATTGTGGTGTTTCAGTAAGTAGCTATTACCCGCTTTGAAAGAGAACGTAAACAAAGGCAGTTGGAGACGGTTGGGTTGCTTGACTTGGAAGCGCGACCGTTGGCAGAAGCGAAGTGAATATCCTAGTGAGGTTCTTTTTGGCAAGCAACGGTGGCTAGATTAGTGAATTGCACACCCCGAAAGACTCCCTGTTGATTTTGATCTGCATTACTAGGCGACAGCTCGACGACCAACAAGGTAGGAGCGAATAGACCCAAGTGGCAAGAAAGCCTTTCCTTGGAGGATGCTACTAAGAAGAACAAAGGAGGCAAAATTTGACATCAAGGTAATCAGAGTTGTTAATTCCAGCCTCAGTGAAATCTCATAACTCAACCCTCAGCAAATAGCACTACTTTCGTAACAAAAAAACGATTAATTGAACATTCATTTTAACCAAAATGCTAGTGACTACTAAGCTTCACTGGGAATGGATTTGAGACAACGTTTCCAAAGGCGTGGCTTTCGCCACTGGAAATTTGTTGCTCCCTCACCCAGTCATTTTTGCTGTGCGGCTTGCAAACCACCCTCTGATCTGATGGTTGAGCGATTTCATTCACTCCAAGGCTTGCGTACGTCAATGATCTGAATTCTCACTTATTAGCGAAGTGCAATGAGCCGCCGACTTTGGATTGGTTGCTCAGCTTAGTTCTGTTGCAGCACTCCTCGATGAAAGCGCCAAGGTGGAATACAATACACAAATCACCTAGCTGGAGATTAGGGAGGCTGGAAGATTTTGGGCACAAAGGTCTGAAGGGCATTTATGTGCCACATTCCCACAACAAATTCTACAGGAGGCAAGTACACAATCATCCTCCGAATTTTTCTCCTTCCTGCAATGAATGAACCGACTAATAGTTACAAATAATAGGGAGGTCTAAGTGATTGAATTAAAGATGCCTAACTTGCAGTTCTGAATTTTATAAAAAATTTAATTTTTTTGTGATGACCTAATATCTTGATTTTTTTGCACTTTGAATCAATCGATCTCCTTTTACTGTCAATTGAAAACTTTTTATGATATGCTCGGTCATTCAGAAGGCAAAAGTTCAATAAAAATTTATTTAAAAAATAAGGCTTTTTGGGACTGCCTTATGTTGTATATTCGCTTATTTTTCATAAACTTATATATATGTTTCAAAAAAAGTGTAACTGATGAACATTGACTGCCTATAAATATGGTTTTCCATTTGTCTGCCTCTTCAGCAACTTTGCATTTGTCTAATTCAACTTTGTGTTTTAGACAGACTTAGATGAATTACAAGAGCAATGGATAGCAAAATCTTTCAGCAGAAACTATGTAAGTGAAAGATTTTTTAGAAAGACTGTTTCATCGGGTGAAACGCTCATAGTTGGGGTTTCAATAAAAAATTGCTTACAAAATCAGCACATCCTTGATCTATTTTGTTCCAAATCTTTTCATGGAATCGGTAGATTTTTCTATTATTATTATTAGAAAGCCTCGAGTTAGGAAGAAAAATTTAAAAAAGATAACATTTTATGTGGTCTACACATTGCAGGAAGGAGAAAAATTCGGAGGATG